>QEOT01007336.1:35051-64452 GCA_003123785.1 Pterocarya stenoptera | reverse complement strand
GAGAGAGAGAGAGTTTGAGAGGAGAGAGAGAGTAGATCTAATGAGCGAGAGAGTCGATCTGATGAGAGAGTCGAGGAGAGTGAGAGTCGATGAGAGAGAGAGAGAGAAACGATGAGAGAGAGACGATGGGATGAGAGAAAGTCGAGATGAGAGAGAGACGATGGGATGAGAGAGAGTAGGAGAGGGAAGATGAGAGAGAAAGAGCTGATGAAAGAGACAGAGAAGCTGTCTGGTGAAAAAAAAAAAAAAAAGGACAAGAAGCATCCACGTAGTGTGTGCATTGAGTGCACCACTACAGTGGATGCTCTATAGAACGACTCTTTATTCTTTCATTTATTCTTTCGCACAGAGTATACCAACCCATTGACTAGTAGGCTATTTCACACGGTTTGCCACTTTAATAATATCTCTAGACCTCATCCAAAATAGCAGACATCGGCCACAAATTTTTTCTGCATTGATTTTTAGCACAAAATAACCACCTGCATATACCTGCATAAAACATTTTGGTGAACTGTGAGAATCTCCAAGCCTTTGTGTTTTAAGTGACAAGTTAGCCTAAACATGGCAGAGTACATAGTTTCCTTGGTACTAAATAAAATTGCAACCCAACTCATTGATGAAGCTGTTTCCTTGTCAAAAGTCTGTACACAAGTTGAATGGATCGAAGACGAATTGAGGCGAATCCAATGCTTTCTTAAAGATGCTGATGCAAAGCAAGATGGTGATGAAAGAATTAGAAACTGGATAGCAGACATTCGAGATGTTGCTTATGACAGTGATGATATTATCGACATCTACATCCTCAAAATGGCACAACAGAGAAAATTCATGTGTTTTGACAGCCACCCATTTACGTTGGGCAGGTTCATAGCTCGACACAATATCAACAGGCAGATCAGTAAGGTCAAATCTAAAATTCAACATATCAATTACAGCAGAGGAACTTATGGAATTGAAAATTTAGGGAGAGGGGGAGAAGTGACAGGTCTTGCAGTTGGTAGGCTTCGGGAGAAGAGACGATCGTCTCCTCATGCTTGTGAAGAGGACACTGTTGGTTTGGAAGAAGACAGAAAGATGTTGGAGGCAAGAGTGATTCATGGGGAGCCGCGGCGATCAGTAATTTCAATCATTGGTATGGCAGGCTTAGGTAAGACTACACTTTCCAAGAAGATTTATCATTCTAGCTTTATCAGGAAGCATTTTGATTGTTGTGCCTGGGTTTATGTTTCTCAAGAGTATAGAGGCAAGGAGATCTTGCAATATTTAGGCAAAACAATATTGGGGCTTGGAAAAGCAGACTTTGACACAATGAGTAATGAGGATTTGAAGGAACTATTGTCAAAATTCTTGGAGGAGAGGAGGTATATCATAGTTCTTGATGATATTTGGAAAATAGAAGTTTGGGATGATCTCAAAGCAGCCTTTCCAGATGCAGAGAATGGAAGTAGGATAGTGTTAACTACCCGTTTCAAAGATATTGCTTTACATGCTGATCCAAGAAGTCCGCCACATGAGTTAGGCCTTCTTAGTGATGAGGATAGCTGGAAATTGTTGTCCAAAAAGGTGTGCCTAAAATGGAATTCCACAAGAACTTTACCTCCATGGTCTGAAGAGCTTGGCAGGCAGATTGTGAAAAAGTGTGGGGGCTTACCTCTTGCTATTGTAGTATTGGGAGGTCTCCTGTCCAGAAAAGAAGCATCTTACAGTGAGTGGCTCAAAGTGTTGCAGAGTGTGCATTGGCAGCTAACACAAGACCCAACTCTATGTGCTGACATCTTAGCATTAAGCTATCACGACTTACCATACTACTTGAAACCATGTTTTCTCTACTTGGGTCTTTTTCCTGAAGACTTTGAGATTTCGGCCAGGAGGTTGATCTTGTTATGGGTCGCAGAGGGATTTGTACAGCCAAGGAGCCAAGAACCATTGGTAGATGTTGCAGAGGATTACTTGGAGGAACTAATAGGAAGGAGTATGATTCAGGTTGCAGCTAGGAAATCAAATGGAAGAATTAAAACATGCAGTATACATGACCTTTTAAGGGAATTTGCAATATCAAAAGCTAAGGAGGATCGATTTCTTGAAGTCATTCATCAGGATGTCAAAGTTAAGTCCTTTACAAGAGGTCGTCATCTTTCTGTACACTACATAGTTCCCCCTGCATTAAAAAACACTTCAAAGGTCCGCTCCTTACTGTGCTTTGACCTTGATGAGCCCGTTTTCAGAGAAATGAAGAAATTTAAACTCCTGCGAGTTCTTGACTTGGAAGGCATTCATATAGCTAGGCTTGACTCAGCTATTGGAAAGCTTGTTCATTTGAGGTATTTGGGGTTAAGAGGTACATGGCTAAAAACACTCCCTTCATCAATTTGCTATCTTGTGAAATTGCAGACTTTAGATCTGAGATCAACTTTAGTCAGTCCTATTCCTGCTGTGGTTATGAAACTGCAGCAACTAAGACACCTATTTTTCAATGAACTTAGGGAGATTGTGCCAAGCCCACCACCCTCTAGAACATTTCTTGCAAATCTCCAAACCTTACATGGGTTGTCCATTAATGGGACTGAAAGTGTAGATAATGTTTTAAACAAGCTAACCAACCTAAGAGAACTAGGATTGTGCGGAGAACTAGAGTTGCAAGAAAAAGCTTTAGGCATGTGGATTTTGAAGCTGAAGGGTCTCCATTGTTTGAAGTTGCACGCTAGAGGATTTTCTCCTGCTGCTGCAGCCATCCCAAAGTTGGACTTTTCATCTCACACTCATCTCCACAAGCTGCACCTAGTAGGACAAATAAATAAGACACAAAAGTTTCCAACAAACCTCACCGAGCTGTCCTTACAAAACTCCTTTTTGACTGAAGACCCCATGGAAAAGCTGGAGAAGCTGCCAAACCTGAGAGTTCTGAAATTGAAGCAGTCATCATATGTTGGAAAAGAAATGATTTGCAGTAGCGGGGGTTTTCCACAACTGCAGACCTTGAAACTTTCTTTTCTTTACTCAGTAGAGATGTGGCGAATAGCAGAAAAGGCAATGTGCAATCTGAGAGAATTAGAGATTGTTGAATGCAAGCGGTTGAAGATTGTTCCAAGAGGACTATGGCCAGTAAGTAGTCTTTGCAGTTTAAGATTGGGATATATGCCTCTTGATTTTGAAATGAAGGTTCAAGAACGTCATGGTGAAAACTGGTATAGAATTGAGCATACACTTCCAGTTTGAGGAAAACATCTTTGCTATAGCCTTGAGTCATATGTATCTTAGCTTTACTAATGTTTTGGTTTTATCCCCATGTTATTGCCTTTTTCTTTTCTTGGCAAGTAATGTTTTCATTCACCTTAGAACAAATAATTAAATAAGTGTAGGAATCAGATTTCTGGCAGGCAAGGGGCCATCCGAGTAATCTTGATCTCATGTTCTCTTGCTCAAAGAACTGCTGCATTTACGGATATAGTCGAGTCAAGTTCAAGCGAGTGGCGAGTGATCAAGTCTTGTTTGCTAATTTTTATTCCAACAAGTGTTTGCAAGCATGCAAATCTTCTTTAGCTGGACTTTTCTACTTTAGAATCTTGCTACAATGAAGAAGATAGTTTTCATCTTGCAGAGATACTTTTTCCATTTTTGACTATTTGGGATACAACTTTTCATTGCAAGTTGAAAAATATCATGCAATTTATAATTACATCCTCGAATAATTTCTCCTCATAATTAATCAACAAAAACTATAAAAAAAAAATATCACTTATTTCTCAGTCTCACTAGCTGGGCCGCTTCCCTTGAAAATATAGAAAACATTATATTTCAAGAATTTTCCCCTTCAGGGTTGAGGCTTTAGCCCTTAGCACTTCAATGTAGACATGGAAGTTGGAACTCTTTGGTCATGGGGCTAGAAGGGGGATTGATCACAATGTTCTTTAAAACGCGCCTGGGAATCAGATGTTGTTGATTCACCAACAAAACTCACCAGGGTACTTGAATTGATCAAAATATCAAATGTTCAAATTGACCATGCACCTTAATGATCCGCAGGTATTCGTAAATTTATCAAACAAGTTCTGCACACAACACTAACCACACTTTCCTTGTTACCAAAAAACCCAAGAATGGTAAAGAAACTTGACTATCATTTAGTTAAAACTGACTTGATCATCCGTCAGTTGGTCGCTTTCCCTACAGACCAATCCACAGATACCTATGATTTGATAATTCAATAACCATGTGAATTGGTTACCTGTTTACAGTAATGTTCACAGCACTTTGAGCATTTCTCTATATAAAACCAGGCCCTCCAACTACTTCTACACGCACAACATTTGTTCTCCTTCTGAACACTACGTCAAAGCTTCCCATGGTTACCTCATTTCATTTCCTTCACTTTGTTCCCTCCTCTTGAGATAGACTTGGAATTATAATTAGTGGGTCCTAGTGACTCCTCTCTCCGTTGTAAATTTACAGGGCACTACAACTGCTCTAATAGGTGGGTTCAAAACCGGAAGAAAGATTTGGGGCAAGACCAGATTTGTTAGCAGATATAAGGGTGGACTGAAATAATTACATCTGTTTATATGTGTGTGTATATATATATATATATATATATATATATAAAGAGCTCCTCTCATAAAACTGAGTGATAAAGAAATGCCAATGATACGCATAACATCATCATTGGTGTAGCTAAAACCCTTGCAAAAAATGGCATACTAGCTTAGAGATTATTCATTCAATTCATGTTACGGTTCTATGAACAAAATTCTACATCTCAAGTAAATTTCTTCATGAAAATATAGGGGAGAATCATCTATAAAGCACGCTTCATCAGCATTTTAGTGCCTCTTTTGTAAGACTATGGCAGTAACCATGGCAATAACATTTGCTGCAGTCCAAAACTTGAACTGAAAGCAATGAGAAACTTGGGCAACCTTCCAAATGGATGTGGTAAGGGCTATGCCTGAATAGTTGGGCCAGCATATTTTCCCTGGCGCATATAGAGATCATCTGGTGTTTCTATCTCTGCAAGCCATGCATAGTCCTCTTCTTTTCCATTAATTATACCAGCTCCATTTCTTGCTGCTGTAGTAATATGTTTAACAGCTCACTCAAGTTAGTTGTGCCATTTTCATGTAATAAAATAAGAAGGAAAAAAAAGTATGAATTACTGAGTTATATGTGCATATTGTAGAAGGGCAAAAGGAGCAAAAGAACAAATGTAAGATAGTTACTTCAAGTTACTTACAGAAGGTTGAGTATGGGTAGTCATGGTAGTAAGTACATTTTCTGCCTGCTGCCTCTCTGTAGGGAGGTGAGAGGATGTCAAGCACAGCACAAGGGGTGAGTGCGGTAAAACAATGCAAATTACCCCCACTCGTTGGGTACAGAACAGTTGTTTCACATGGTGCTGCTAAAACTTTATCAACTGCCAACTTTGCCAATCTAACTGCAAATGAAAGAAGTTTTCATCAAAACTTCAAATTATTGACCCTTAACATCCTGAAATCAAGAACATGGGATGGGACTATCTTTCCTTCAATAAGTTCACATGTTACAACTTTTTTGGTTCCTAAGTAAAAAGGACATGTCCATCTCATGAAATTTGGCTAATTCACGATAAAAGAAAAGGCCATCCTGTAGGAGTGGAATCACTCTCCCTTTCAGTAAATGGTCACCATGCGAATCTGACATGCAGGCCAAAGATTGGCCATGGGCTGGTGATTACAACAATTGAGGGAGATTGTAGATGAGTCCAGCCCTCATTTCACCATAAGGTGTACAGGAGGGTCATGCAGTAGGGATTGTTGATGAGTCAAGCCCAAATTTCAACATGAGGTGTTCAGTACAGTCATCAGAAGTTCATTATTTGACTGCAACAGTCATCTAACTGGCTGGTTTTTCCATAGGATCATCTAAATAAAAAAGACAGCTCAAACTGATGGCATAAAATTTAGCCCGTTGATTTATTTATTAATGGCTGCTTGGCACAAATCAATTTCGCAATGAGCCAACGATTTGAGCTGAGAAATTATGAGTAGAATACATAGAGAGAGAGAGAGAGAGAGAGAGAGAGAGAGAGAGAGCTTTAATCATATCTACACTACTAATAACGAAATCCAGTCTTCACCGTTTCTAACACAATTCCTAAGAAGATAATGTCTCTGTTAGTGCTCGTGTTACTCAAGCAGGAAATTGCCTACATCCTACTGTCAGCTCTGAGTTGAGGAGGTAAAAGGTAAAAAAGAGAAAAAATTAACGAATCAAGTTAACCTTTAGCAACAATATACTAGGTCTATTTTTGGTGTCATACGTGTCCATCAGGTTTATCTGGCTGGAAAATGGTATTTGAAAAGAAATTAAATGCTTTTACACAAGGAGCTTACACTTTTATTCCTTTTCTATAAGTAAGGTAACACATTGAGCTTATCCTGATCCCAAATCATTTCAACATGACCAATTAAATCAGTAAGTAAGATAACACGCTGAGCTGAGCTTATTCTGGTCCCCAATCATTTCAACATGACCATAAAAGTGGTTAATTATGCAGTGACTTCTGAGATTGAAGACCCTTTGTGTAAAAGGGAGTTACACAAAGGAACCTTTTCAGATAATTTCTCAAAGTAGGATAGAGACTTCATAAAAGAAACTACTAGATGGGATATCCATAATAATCAAGCAAGAATTGCTTTTTGGTAACTGTATGTCCTCACAAGCTGAAATAATTGAGAACACAGACCTGGAAAGGAACTTGGTCCCTTGCTTTCCTGGATTTGGGCAGGCTCAACCCAATCATAAGCTTTCACATGCAAAGAGCCATAGAGAACTTTGCTAAAAACAGTCATCCCAGGATGGTCATGTAGTGGAATAACTGCGGAAGTAGGAAAGCAAAATACACATATCTACAGATGAAATAAAAACATCATACTCAATATATTTGAAACAGCTGCTTACAAACACACACACCGGCCACACATAAACCCCAGGCGAATGCATGCAAACAGGCAGTTCCAAAATCAGCTGTCAGATGATCTTAAGAATCAATCTGCAAACAAAATTCCTCAAAGGACTTCTTTTTCCAATGAATGAGAAAATATATACTAAAATATGGTAAAATGATACACAGCCATACTTCAAGTTTTGTTATTGGAAAACTCAGTATTAGGAACTTCTAATGGGAGAACAAGGAATTACAAGCTTCAACAACTTTTCATCCAGAAGATTAAGAAAATGCTAGAGCATACCGTAAAATCATTGCATTCATATATATCCAGATAAGTTATTGGTTGAGCCCATCGTGCTACCCTGTTTAGCTGGCTAAGTCCGAAAATTCCATGTCCTCGATCATCATCTGATTGTTCCTCTTTAAGCCCAAGATCAGCTGGTCCTATTGTGTCTATTAAATATTGAGTATGAATGAGGTCAGAATCCACAATAAAAATCTAATATCATAAAATTTGCCAATGCATTTAGTAAATCTTTGGTTAGAAATGGCTACAGTACATTGACGCCACCAATCAATTAAATGATTCCCCAAATACAAATTCGGCATCAGGGTCTAATTCTGTGCTAATTTCATTCTCATGTAAACTGAAATTCCAAATATTAACTCCAAAATGACCCTACAACCTTATTACCAAATGTATTATTTAAAGCAAACGAAATTGAGCCGAAGTTTGCAAACTGCAACAAAACCTTGGAAAATTACATGTAATAACCATGTTTATTCATGGAGTTGATGAAATTGGGACAAACCCAGAAGAGAAGAGAGCCTCTGGACAGCTTGAGAAGAGGGAAGTGATGTCGGTGAGGGCGTGTAGGTGTTGCTGCAGAGGTCGTAGAGAGCCTGGACTTTGGAGGTCTTCTTGGTCATGCTTAGGTGCCTCAGAAACATGGAGCAACTGTCTTTGATTTGCAAAAGTATCGTCATCTTATCGGATGTTTTTAGGAATTTTGAAAACATTTTGGCCTCGATTGAGATTTGAGAGTCGGACGAATAAAAAAAATCAGAACTTGACGGACAAAGGGAGAGAGTGACAGCCCACCAGAAGGATTACAATCCGGCCCGAAAAAGGGGTCCGAACCGGTTCGAGTCGGTTTTGCCCGGATTAGGTTTGGCCTGAATTTTTTATTATTAGTTTTTTAAAATTTGAAAATGTCCTTTGTCATTGTCTTGTGCCAGAAGCTCCTCTCCAGTCTCTTGTCTCCTTTTTGGCGGGAAAGTTCTCCGAGGTGAACTCTCTCTCTCTCTCTCTCTCTCTCTCTATGTGTGCGTGTGTGTGTACTAAACTAGTATGTGTGCGTGGAAGTAAGGGAGAATGGAAGGCGACGAAAGCGAGGCAATATTCGAATCGCTGAATCTGAACCCCCAACTCTTCATCAACGAAACCCTAAACACCGTCGACGATTTGGTCGATGACGCTTTCCATTTCTTTCGCGAGTATGCGTCTCTCTTTCTCTCTCGCTCTCACTCTCAATCTAGATTAGCAATGTTCTCTGTCATTGTAGTATTTGCTAATCTGAATATGTATTCTTGATGGCCCTGCAGACAAGCTTCGAACCGTTTGAACACCCACGCCACCGATAGATCCGAAGATCTAACCAAGGTTATCTTCTTTTTTTTCAGTTCTTTCTTTTTAATTTTTGCTAATATTTGCGTAGTTGCTCATTCTGTAAAACCAACATAATTTACTTTGGTTTTCTATTCGCTTTCTTTTTCGATTTCATTGTCAGTGCTAGTGAATTGAATGGTTAGCTGTGTAAGCTGAAGCATGTCCTATTAAATTGAGAAAAAAAGGCTGGAGTTTACCCATTTGTACCGGACGGAAACTTTTGAAGCACTACTACGAAAACTGATAGTTCTTTTTTTTAATAGTTAATGTTAACTGCTAATAAAACTTCAATGTGGCTGTAATTGCTTGTTCTCGTGCGTAAAGTGTTTGATTTATTTTGCTTCTTTGGATGGCTGTAGGGTATTGATACTGTATGCAGTATTGTTCAGTCGGTTTTGGATAAGCGGCTGGCTATGTGGGAGAAGTATTGTCTTCGACACTGCTTTGCTCTTCCTCAAGGGTTTTCCTTACCGAAAGCTGTATGTTCTGTCTGCTAATTGGTGCGCTTGGGCATTGGTCAACCATAATATTTTTGTTGTTGTTGTGTTTTCTTCATTATTTTCTTACCGTTAGTTTCAACTGCTGCAAACTGTCAAGTGTTTTCATAGGATGTTGACTGATTGGGGAGTTGTACCATTGCATTTTTTGTCTGAGACATTGTGTCCTCATGCAACTTCCTCTAGGATGTTACTTATAGACTAGTACTACTCACAGTCCACTTTAGCTTTGTCTACCCTTATTGTGACTATAATGATAATTTTATCCAAGGGTACCACATCAGTTTTCGTTGTGAGTGTAACACTCACTAATCACATTATAATATCTATTACATCAATCTATGTGAGCAATTTATATATTAGCCTATGGCATTGTACTACAATCCTGTGCCCACTTTCCTGTTCCCATTCTTCATTCCATGGCAATCCCCATTCTAGGTAGGAAAATTCTACAAACTACACTCTCATCTCACTCTCATCCCACTACGATGTTGTGGTATAGCCCATCAACCTTTGAATTTTTCTTTGAAAAGTATAAAGGATGATCCAAGTATGATGAAAAGTGCCACATTTTACATAATGGGATGATAGTGGGATAACAGTATGGTCTATTGCATTACTCTTCTAGGTAACATTCTTTCTAGAAAAAGCTTTGTTACATTGCAAGTATTTTCTATCTTCTCAAAGGAACCCCATCAAGTTTATGCTTCTGCCGAGCTTATGGATCTCTCTAGTGGTTCACCCCAATGGAACATCACTTTCCTTAGAGCTGCCCAAGATTGGGAAATTGACACATTTACAGATTTCTTCAGTCTTTTACACACTTGTAGAATGTCCAGAGGAGAGGATAAGACGATATAGTCAACATCCAAGAAGGGGATATACACTGTACAGTCATACTATAAGTCTCTTATGACACACTCTACAAGAACATTCCCATGGAAGACTAAGGCACCCTTAAAAGCTTCTTTTTTTTGTATGGATAACTTCATTAGGGAAGATTCTCACCTTAGATAATCTAAGGAAACACTGCTTCATTATATTGGATTGGTGCTACATGTGTAAGAAAAGTGATGAGTCCGTGGATCATCTATTATTTCATTGCGATGTAGCCATGAGTTTATGGAATGATATCTTTGCGAGAGTGGGACTCATTTGGGTAATGCCAAGAAGGGTTGTTGAATTTTTGGCCAGTAGGCAAGGAATCGGGGGTAATTCTCAAATTGCAGCTATGCGGAAGATGATACCGACCTGTCTGTGGTGGTGCATATGGATGGAGAGGAACGGTTGGAGCTTTGAGGATCATGAACAGACAATGGATGAGCTTAAAAAAAAATTTCTGCACTTTATTCCATTGGTCGATTGTAATAGACTTTAATGGCATGAACGTACATGACTTTCTTGTATCTTTAGACAGTCATGCCTAGGTGTGGCTCTTGTATATGCCCCGTTTACTTGGCTTTGTCTATTATCAATAAAATACTTATTTAATGATAAAAAAATAAAAAAATAAAAATTGATGCTTCTGCCTCATGGTCATTAAGATTGATTTTGTCACATATGTGCTAGAAGAATCACCTTTATTAGCAGCATTGACAAACTAATTGTTAAGGGGATTGGGTTATTTTCTCCTTGAATTACCCGAGGTGCACTTGCGGGAAACTCCTTGCCGAGGGCCTATGCACCCCCGGGATTAGTCGGGACGCTGTTTCAAACACCCGGTGCCAATAAAAAAATAATGATATGCTTTGTATAAGAAATCTGATCCAGTTACGTATTGTGTTATCATCAACTTTCTTCAGTAAACCATCCTCATGTAATTTATTATTCTTTTTGCTATAAAAGTGATGCCGCAGAAATTTCATGGCCAAAGAAGAAGTTATATTCTTTATGAAAATAAGAAAGTAAAGCTATGTGTTCAGTTAGTTTTAAGAATGCTTTTTGGTCTAGAATGAAGCGTTGTTAGCAGATATTTATCAATGCTGGGGAAGGGGGGATACAATTTGGCCAACCTACCACCTTTTTTTTTTTTTCCTCTCTTATGCCAAGGAACCTCTCCAAGGCAGGGCCCTTCGGACCCATCCCTGCAGAGTAAACTCCAGTCTTGTGTACCGTACCCTCGGAAGTTTCCCTATATGGAACTGGTTAAATCAATGGCTTTTCACCAGGGGGTGTAGCCCCTAGAGATTGTTTGCACTCAAGGGGATTTGAACCTTAGACATGGGGGGAGCATACCCCCAAGCCCAAGGCCAACCTACCACTTTTAATACATTGAACCATCAAACTACGAAAATGTTGCAATGTACATCCCCTTTAAAATCTGATCATCAATATTATGAACGTTATAACTTTTTGGTAGTTTGAGGGTACATTGTGTCAAAAGTGGTAATTTGCCACCATGTTTTGAAGTGGGTTTGGGTGTGTAAAGTGTGTTTTCGGAGAGGGGAGAGAGGAGAGGGAGAGGAATTCCAGTGATAGATTTTAGGTGTTATTAACTATGCTTTTTATTTTAGCTTTTGAATCAGTTAGTCAAATTAGGAGCTGGGTTTTAAGGTCATAGTTCTGTAGGGAAATCAAGTCAAAACTCAAAAGTTGAGTGTTTTCATTTATGAAAAGCATGCATTTCTAACATGAAGCTCTCTCTTTTTCTTTCCTTTTTCCTTCTATTTTCCCTAACTACTACTTTTGTCATATCATTCACCACCATTGACAGCTGTTAAGATTCTTCTTTCTTGTAATCGTTTTCTTTGGATATTGGAATACATGAGCTTTTCCATACCTTAGCCTGCCAAATAAACCTTCAGAATCCCATGGATTTTTGGCTCTGGAAAAGAGACCACTTCACTGTTTTTACCTTTTTGAAATATTAATCAAATGGCTAAGTTATCCTCTTTTGATCAATTTAAACATTTTGGACAATTGGTCAGTTGATAGGTATCAAAGGAGTGGTTCTAAGATCGAGTAATCCTATTCTTTACACCACATTTTATTTAATTATAGTTTTCTGTGCTATAAATTTTTTTTATTTATATCAAGTCTCCCCAAACATTAAAATAAATCTTTTTCCCAGGATGAACCAAATGGTGACGTTTTGATGTGTGAAGAACCACTCTGTGATACAGATCTTGAAGCACAGTTGGAATCCTTGAGGAACAAACTTACTGTGGTAAAAGCCATCCAGCATGCTGCAAGTTTGCATGCAATTGTGTTTTTTTCTATTATCACACCCCCCCCCCAAAAAAAAAAAAAAAAAAAAAACAGATGTTTCCCTTTTGATGGTTTTATGATGATGGGTATACAATGTACAGGTTGGGAGGGAGTCTGCCGTGCTCGAACGTGAGTTCCAATCATTAGAAAAGCTGTGTGCTTCTAGCAATTGGAGTGCTGGAATTGTCAACGAGGCATTACAACTATACGAGACAAATTCTGCACATGACTTCTTCCAGGGTAATTAGATAAGCTTTCCAGATTGCTTATAAAAAAAAAATTAGATAAGCTTTCCAGATTGCTTATTAAAAAAAAAAATTAGATAAGCTTTCCAAATCTACATTTTCTTTATTTAAGATTGCTGTGACATCCACTTTAATTTTATTCATGCACAATAATGGTTAGTGTTATGAAGTTAATCTTACAACATTGGGGATTATTTCTTATATCAAAGAGTAACAATACAGTAAATTCTTTTTGTAATATGAGACTTGAGTTTAATTGTTCAATGAATGCCCTGATTCTGAATTATCATCTCTACAATTGTGATTTGTTCATCTTCTGAAGTCAATTACCTAAAAATCCTAGTCACTTGATAATCGACAAGAATCACTTGGACCATCTCCTTTTACTCAGAGAGATCCTGCAGCAACTGCTACACTCTGAAGATTTCTTTTTCTTATCACATTATTACAACTTCCAGAAATTTTTGAAAATGCTCGTGTCTAAGTAGCTTGGAGTTAGGGGGAATATTTTAGTATTACTATGTTATTTTTTTATTGGCATAATTTCTGGGACCATTTGAAGACTTGTATAAAAGTCCCGATTGCCAACCAGGTGGTTATAGAAAACTTGTGCCAATGTGCAATGGGGCACTAATGCTGCTTCAATCTAACATCTTCTTTCCCCTTCAAGAAAAAAATATTATTGGCATAATTTCTGGGACCATTTGAAGACTTGTATAAAAGTCCCAATTGCCAACCAGGTGGTTATAGAAAACTTGTGCCAATGTGCAATGGGGCACTAATGCTGCTTCAATCTATCATCTTCTTTCCCCTTCAAGAAAAAAAATATTTTATTGATGTCCATCAAATACTTGTGAACATTCCTCCAATTGCAGAAATACCTGTTGTAAGCTGCCCTAAGTAAAAATTTGATGGTACTCTCTGAGATACTGCAGTTTGAGGTTGTCCTTTGTCTTTGTGTTTTTTTCCCCTACGAATGTGCTGTTTTTCCCCCATGGGCCTTCACTCGGGTTACGAGGGGATGGGTCAAGTTGGGGTAGAGCTTGGGTTCAGATCTTACAAAGTGAAGAAATACCTCCTTGTCTGCAGCCTTTATCGGTTCTGCATTGGAAGTTTTTTTTTTATTATTATTTATCTTGCTGTTAGCATTTTGATGATAGTGGAATGGAAGATTTTCTAGGTTTTAAATTCTTGTTAATTAATTGTTTTCAAGACTTATTTGTTAAACATTTCCCAAACATTTTTGAAGACACATTCTTATATATTATTCCTTCACGCAGAGATGGTGAGAACTGCATCAGAACTCCGGACACGAATGTTAAAGTTGAAGATGGGCAAATCAGTAGGGACTGAACAGACTAAAGCAGAGATGTTTTATAATCCAAACCAAGATTTGTCTAAGATAGATAGCAAAGGTATCAATTACATCAAGTTGATGTTGTTTTGGTCCTACTGCAAGTAATATTACCTCTAGGGACAGAATATTTTCATGTTAGTGCTGAGACACTTTTTTTTTGTTTTTGGCAGGCTCATCAACTGAAAAGTTGGAAGAACTCCAACAATTTTTAGCTGAAATGAAGAAATTGTAAGCATCTGTATTCCCTCACTCATGGACTGCAGATGGTAATTGTTAGTATGTATTTTCCGATTCTATTAGTTTTATCTTTCTGTGATTGTTCTAAATAAATCAATACGGTTGTAAGCTTAATCACATATGCTATGAACACCTGCATTTTGCCCTGACCGGTTAGGATAAAGCAATTTTTAGACAAGAATGGCTCAAGAATCCTCAAGAAAGAAAAATTACTACCAAAGGTCTAATTAGAGCCAATATCAAGTTTGGTAGCATATTCATATCATAGCTTCATCAATTAATCTTCTTAATAATTTTCCTTTTGCTAAAATATACTTTGGTTCCTCAAGTTTTGGCTTGAGATAAATTTGGTGCTTGAAATTCAAATATGTGAATATAGTCCTATGGATGATATGGACAAACTGTATAGGCAACTACAATGTGGGTTAGAGTTACGGATGCTCTAATGTCCGAGTCATTTTATCTATTTACTAACCACTTTGTGGAGTTTTGACTTCAAGAAAATTCACTTCTTCACCCCAAAACTTGAAACAATGAACCATCTATTAGAGTTTAGATTGATCTATGGATTTCTTCATTACCATCTCTCAAACCACCCTCCAACTTTACCCTTTAGACCCCAACAAGGTTTCAGAACTGAAGATGAAATGACCTTGAAGATAGAACATCTTCTTGCATTCTCTCACTCAAGTCTAAAATTCTGGAGATTCATATTTCCCAATATAATTTATCAACGATTGGAGACCAGCATAAATGGTTTCACCATGCTTCTGGTCAGTATTCTGTCAAATCAGCCTGTGCAGCTCTAGTTTCCAATTCAAGTTCTCCCCAATCATTATTTGCCGAGGGAGGTCTGGAAAAGAAAAAACTTAGGTGGGGTTTGGATAGTAAGATGAGATGAGATAAGATAATTTTAGATGAAAGTTGAAAGTTGAATAAAAAATTGTTTGAATATTTTTTTTAATATTACTATTGTTTTGGGATTTGAAAAAAATTGAATTGTTTATTGTATTTTATATGGAAATTTGTGAAAATTGTAATGATGAGATGAGATGAGATAGGTTGAGATGGTTTTTGTGTCCAAACTGAGCTGCAAACCCGACTGAATTTCTTCATATGAAAAGTTGTTTCTAGCATTCTTTCAAGATCACTGCTGTAACGAATATTGTATGTTTCCCTAAGGTCTCTGCCGTGGGGTGGATCCCCCATAGAAAAAAGACTGTTGTGGAGGCAGTCTCCATGGCCTTTAAATAATTCCCCGGTAAAAAAAAAAAAAAAGACTGCCGTGGAAGAGGGATCCCTTATCCACTTTTTTCTAAGATGAACTCCTGCATCTTGTGGAGGCAGTCTCCATGGCCTTTAAATAGTTCCAACATTTGATGATAATCAGTGACCAGCTAGATGGAAAAAAACAGCTCAAAATCCATCAACATATTTTGGGATTTATACAGAGGAGTCTCATCAGCTGTAAGTCTTTGCCATACTGTCCCAGTGTCCGTAGATTGTATTTGGTTCTTGAGAAACCACTTAGTTCACAACAACATCTGCTCAAATCCAATTACCTTTGTTGTTACTGTTGTGAAAAAGTTTTAAGACAAGATTGTGCATCCAGAGTGATTAAGCAGCAATCTGCCATTCCTATCCCCAAATGGTCCCAGAACTTGTTGCTTGTCTTATTTGCTTGGAGAAGCCAAAGATTAAGTCAGTAAATGAAGTTCCAAATGAATGATACAGTACCATTTACCAGTCCTTTTATGTGAGGGTTTGTGAGAAATGGTTTTCCCTACCAGTGTGAAGTCGGANCTCTGCTCAAATCCAATTACCTTTGTTGTTACTGTTGTGAAAAAGTTTTAAGACAAGATTGTGCATCCAGAGTGATTAAGCAGCAATCTGCCATTCCTATCCCCAAATGGTCCCAGAACTTGTTGCTTGTCTTATTTGCTTGGAGAAGCCAAATATTAAGTCAGTAAATGAAGTTCCAAATGAATGATACAGTACCATTTACCAGTCCTTTTATGTGAGGGTTTGTGAGAAATGGTTTTCCCTACCAGTGTGAAGTCGGAGACCATGTCACTACTTTGGGCTTAGATTCTAGTTTGAATAGGATTTGTATTGTGAGGAGAGAAATTGAGTTTGTGAGATGAGGTGTAAGATGTTGGGATTATATTGACAGAAGAGTTGTCATATACTAGACTTTCATCTCATTCCTTTTGCACCATTGCTGACATAGATTAACTATTACTTTTTAAAATAATCAATTTAAGGGTTAAATTGATGCCTAATCAACCAAGTAGAATAAGAGAGATGATGGCGTAAGATATAACATTTTCCTTGATGGAATCTTTGCAAAACAAGAAGAGGTAGACCAAGCAGCTCTATACAAGATGATGCCCAAATTTTCAGAGAAGGCCAAATGTATAGAATTAGAGAGGGTAAAAACAAAAATTTTATGTGCAGTCACTTTTGCGTACTCCTTATGCACTCCACTAATGTGATTGGTTGCGTTACTTTTTTTTTTAATATAAAATAAATGCTTTGGTAAATCAAATTAGTGGAGTGTGGAAGAAGTATACAAAAATGATTATATATATAGCATAACTCAGGTAAAAAACACAAACTGAAAATGATGAAAGATTTAGTGATGAAGCGGAATCAAATGATCGATAGATCAAGACTGAAAATATCAAAAATTAATTTTGACAACCATTACATCTTGAAGCACATTAAAACCAAAAAGCTTATTATTACTTCTTTCCTTTCGAATAAGTTTATCAATAGATACAATAGGAGGGGTGGAGCCCAACGAATCACCGCATCACAACCAATACAACACAGATTCTCTTTTCTTATTCTCTCTTTTTTTTTTTTTTTTTAAAGACATTAAAACCACAATATTAATTTGGGTCCATGTTTATCGGCAAGAGCGAGACCAAGGACTATAAAAAGCGAAGGATTGAAGAGGGCAATACTGTTTGCTCCACCTCTTTATTTTTTATTTTTTTCACTGTATATTTGTAATACAAAAATCAGTTGTAGAATATACAAGTGCTGCGCAATTATTTTAAAAAAAGAATAATCTATTATTAAATAATTATTTTTTTTCATATAAATCTCATATTTACTCACTTTTATTAAAAAGATTGTTTGACATTTACGGACTCCACAACTACAAATATCATTTCTCTTCATTTTTTGCACAACAAAATGATCATTGAAAGTTGAAGCTTTGAGTAATTTCTTTTTAAGGACTTGACTTTCCCTTAAACGGTGCTATGAGTGATTATAAGTTTTCACCATCACTCTCAAAAGTCCCAAAACCAAAATCAGGAAATTGTTGTGCTGATGGAAGCAGTGCTCCAGCTTTTGTTGCTCTGAATGATTTCTCAAATTGTGCTCAACATCGTTTAGTTTCCGAGACTAGAATGCTTTCCTTCAGATCTCAGACATCAACTTCCAACTACTTAAGCTGGATTGGATGAATTCTCAAGCTGACGTTTTACATGATGGGCTTTTTCATATAATCTGAAGGCAAGTAAAAGGGGTCATGACATCAAACTGTAATCTGGGAAACAGAAGCTTCGGTAGAATGTAAAGCGTGATACAAAATCTTTTCTTCATCAATCATAAAAGTTGGGCAACAATAGACATCAAATATTCCCAATATGGACACTATATATATATATATATATTAAATCAACTTAAATAAAGCCCCCCAATACCGGGCAATTGAAATGATATTCCTCCATCCCCATCATCATACATGGTTCCAAAATGGAGACAACCAGAAGAGTATTTTGCAAATGGATGCCCTTGATATAGTAATTCTGGCACTAGAGCCACTAAACGATGGAGTAATCTAAGCGAAGACAATGTTCCTGTAGTTATTAAATAACACAAACCAATTAAAGCAACATTTAAACTTACTCAAGAACTCAGGAGTCAGAGATGATACATATTCAGTTTTATTACGAACCCAAGAAAGGTTAGAAGGACAAAATGATCAAGAAACTTACCTCCGCTGTTACAAAATAAATCCTACAAAAAGCACTGGATGTTGAGTTCAAAATAGGAGCAAGGATCAGGGATGTCACACTTGTTCAAGACCTAAAGCCACATCATATTCTCAAATAAGTTAGGCTGTCATTTCAAATAACCATGAAAAAGAGTTTAAAGCCGTCTCCAAATTGACTCAATTAAACAAATTCCAGAAACTGTTAGTTAAATTAGCAAAAAAGAATGCTCTGACGGAAATGCAGAATGATACAATGATCATTTAACATGATTTGCTTCCTGTAAAGATTTCTAATTATCTCCACAAAACTGATCAGAAATAAACTGACCACAACAGACAATGGTCAGTTTACCTTCTTTCCAACATCTCTGGTTGGGCAGAAAGGAAAACCAGTCATATAGGTTTGATAGCTATTTATATGCTTTCCACACCAACCAGCGAGTTCCTATTTACGGAAAAATAATTACCTCAGGGTGCACTATTCCAGAAGTTCCAATTTGCTTCCCTTTATAAATGATGCTAGCTTGTGTACCCCGAAGAAACTCAGGCTCCTTCAGAAGACAGCAAGACAGAGGTACCTCATCACTAAGCACTAATACCAAAAAAAAAAAAAAAAGAATAGCAACTGCAATGGGCTGGAGGGGAGACGAGCCCTTACATTAGAAGGCTTTAGATAGTAGGTTGTATTGTCATTAGGTGGAACAAGCCCAATCACTTCCATGATTCTTTCCACCAGCCCATGAATTATCTGCAATTCTTAAGTTCAAATTTAGGCATGCTGTTGAAATGCTTCACATGTAACACATAAATGTACAGTTTTTATGCAGACATTTTTTTAGATAATAATTCTCTTCAGAGGACATTTACATACACACATGAATGATATGTTTAATTACATAGGTTGAGTTTATCCATCCAAAAAATTAACATATAAATTAGGTGACTCATTAAAAAATGGAGAGACCCCACACATACATAATGTATCCAAAAATTCCCCCAAATAATTAGATAATGAGGATTAAATTATCCACAATCTACAAAATCAAGGAAAGAGACTGCTACAAGCAGTAGACCACTCAGAACAAGGAGTGCAAGCATAAAGATTCAAAGTTTCAAGTAAACAGTTTGACACGATTAAATTTATGATCCTCTCTCCATCCTGTCTTCCAAATGAAACTGCTCAATTATTCCTCTATCCCTGCCATCCACATAAAGCAAAGAAGAAAAGCGCTTCAAATGAAACTGCTTTCATGCCGCCCAAACAATCCTCTTTGGCCAGTACCCATCAACCACTCTTGAGGCATCCCCTATGGCCCAAGGGAAACACTAAGGCCCCGTTTGGTTGTTAAACTCATCTGAGTTTAATTCAATTCAATTCAATCTAATTTTAAGCTAAATCCAATATCTACACACCCAACTCTCAAATTACTAAACTCATCTAAACTCAAAACCTCTTTACACGTGGAACCCACAACCTGTTTCAATTCAACACTTCTTTACTCATAAGACCCACAACAGTTTTCAACTTCTCGTAAATACATATAAACTCATCTTAACATCCAAACACATTTAAACTCATCTTAGGTGGACCCCACAAAACTCACTCTATCATCTCAACTCACTACTATTCATAAATAACTCAACATCCAAATACAGTCCAAGAGATTATAGCTCTCTTAACAAGGGAATAATGAAGCAGCAGGAGATCAATGAACTTGCTACATTTAAACATGCCAACTATATTTTTTTTATAAGTACTACATTTACACATGCCAACTATTTTTTTTTTATAAGAACATGCCAACTATTCATCACAAAACATCCTTTGGGTTCTATTATCCAAAGTTAAAAGCCTCCTAAAGCAGCAGTCCAAAAGGGAAAAACCTTTTTCCCTAGAGATACTGACGCAGCATCAGAATTGTAAATCAAGTCTCGATTTTGGAACATTACTTTGACGATAACTAAGGATTTGCTTGGGAACACAATTGTTCCAAGTATTCTCAGATATTTCCTTTCCAAACATCACTCAAACACAAAACACTTTCAATTTCAAATCTTCAACTTTTTCATCTAATCATTACAACTTTTCCAAAATCTCAAACATAACACAAAAAACAATAGTACTTTTTCAAATTGCAAAACAAAAATAATATTCAAACAATTTTTTAACTTTATAATATTTTTATTCAACATTTTCTCTCTCATTTCCCAAAACTCAATAAAACATTTTAACTCAAATTATATTCACTATTATTCACAAATATACTGATATATTCCAAGTATCCAAACGGGCCCTAAGATTTAATGCCAACACAGTTTGAATGCTCACAACTCTTGTTCGGACAAAGCCAACTTGAAAATACAGATTTTTTTTATAGGTGAAAATCTAAATATAGAAACTTGAATTGCCAGAAATGCAAGTCACAAACAATAAAATGAATTGGAATAAAACATACATTTTTTTAAAAAGATGGAGATGAATGTGGACGGATTGAGCCAATGTTTTAAAAAATTCCAATACCATAAAACAAAGTGAGATTAGCCCTTCAAAACAACTATTATTAGTAATATAAAATAATTAAACTGAGTAAGATATCAATGCACCTCATATCCAGCAGTAGCACCACAATATAGTGCAGCAAGTTGGCGACGATTTGTTGCACCTACATCTTCAGTCTCATCCAACCGCACTACATCACCAACTTCAAAAATCTAGAGACAAAATTAGAAATGGGAGAACTTTGTTGTTAGATGCACAATAGATAAAATGACAGAAGAATATTACTTGGCCTGATGAAGATACAAAAATTAAGCCAATGTATATAAATAACGATAAGAGATCACTTTTTCCTATAAGAGAGATCACTTTATATAAATCATCTTGAATGTTCTAGCTAATACAACGGCGTTGGTGAAAATACACCCAGATCATATAATGCTTTCATAAAGGGGCAAAACACCTTAGACTCAGTTATAATAGCTAAAGAATGTTCGATAGCATAACTAGATTGGGGTTTCTAGGTGTGCACTACAGAAATGATATGAAGAAGAGAAACGCTTTGCAACAGCCCTGTTGCTGTTGGGAGAAAAACAGCCCACCAACGGGCTGGCTACAAGTAAGATGAAGGGTCTTGTAGCACAATAGGATGGAAAGTACTTGATAATTCCTCTAATAGTAAAATAAAACATTGTTAGAATATTATTTTTTAATATTATTATTGTTTTAAGATTTGAAAAAGTTGTATTGTTTATTATATTTTGAATGAGAATAATGAGAGGAGATGAGATGAGATGAGTTGAGTTTTGAATCCAAACCACCCTTAATCTTTTCTCATAAAACATCAAATTGCATTTTTCACATATGCATGACATATTTGAAAATTAAAAGTTTGAAATTTAAATTTTTTAAAAATGATTGATTGTCATTTTTCACATCTGCATGATATGAGTAAAAGTTTGAATTTCAAATTTTTGAAAGATGATTGATTATCATCTTTCACATGTGCATGTTTTGTTTGAAAATTTTGAAAAATAAATAATGCTCATTTTGTCCTTTTGTCATATGGAAAAAGTAAAATATTAGATTTGAAAATTTTGAAAAGTGAATAATGTTGTCTTTGACAATTGTAAAAAAAGATGGAAGTTTTATTTGAAAATTTTAAAATGTGAGTGGAACTCTTTTTTGACATGTGAATCTTTTTAAATTTAAAAATAAAGTCAACAAAGCCTGATGCACAAATGAGTGAGGAGTTTAGGTAAGGGATGAGATCTGGTGTAGACAAGTGCATAGTTAGTCACATAACATGCTGACGTGGCGGAATGAGATTGGAGGGCTGGTTATGGCAGGGGGCCAGACCGTCTGGTCTCCAGGTTTTCTCTATGAAGAATGCATATGATCAAGTGAAAGAGATGGTGTGAGTGGATAGAAAATTATATTTCTAAGGTGATTTTTTCAGCTTTGATAAACAACACTCCCTCATGCTTCTTTAACAGCTCTCACAACTTGAGACAGCTCTACTCTTTGGGTGGAAATGGATTCACGGAGTGAATTCTGTCAGCTGCTGTGAACAGGGGTTCCTATCAAGTTTCTTGGTAGATTAGACAAATGAAGAGCTTATCCTTTCTCCTCTCTTGTTCAGTAGTAATGAGACTTTAATCTTTTGTGAGACAATATAGGATCATATTAATCATTTGCATCTTTTATTCCTATGCTTCGAAGCAGACTTAGAGCTATAAATCAACATGGCCAAGTCAGAATTAGTATCAGTTAGAGTAGTGGATAATATTGGCGGTTTGACATGTTTCCTAGGCAGTAGTGTCATATCTACCCATGAAGCATCCAAGTCTCCCACTAGGGATGCCGTTGAAGGCACCATCTATTTGGGTGGTGCTATAAAATAGATGGAACATCACTTGGGTGAAAGAGACTAAAGCGAGCAAGTTACTCTGATCAAGAATACTCTAACCTACCAACTTTTCTAGTCTTTCTTCCCTATCCTTGGTGTAGCCAAATGCTTTGAGATGTTTTAGATTGATATCTTGTGGGGATGAATGCTGATGAGTTCAAGTTAAGGCATTCTGGGTTGTAAAGTGTCATCTTACCAAAAAAGTACCTGGGCTTCCAATCAGAGGCCACTTTCAAGGCTAAGTTAAGGAGACTTTCGGGAGATATTTCATTCATTCCATTGTAAGGAGGCTTCAGTTGAATAACACTTGCCCCAATGGAATCTTAATTTTGTTAGATCAACAAAAGATTGGGTGATGAAGTTGTTCTCTTCATTCTTCAGGCCGGCTGTATTTCTTTAGGTGGAGAATAGATGGCGATGATCAAATATATTGGAGATCTATCTTTTGGATGGATCTCCGAGGTGAAATCTTCTTCAATGCACTCATCACTCTAGTTGGTTCTTCATTTCCTTGGAAGTCTATTTAGAGAAGCATGGCACATTCAAAGGTTTTGTTTGGATGGACATCTTGGGAAAGATCTTAACACCAGTTAATTTGACAAAAGAGGCATATCAAAGTAATGGAGTGGTGATGTTTGTGCAAACAGGATGAGGCAAGTATTGATCATCTTCTAGTACATTGGGGGTTGGCTGAGGACTTGTGGGCACCATATTTGGCACCTTTCGGATTGAGTGGGTTTTGCCTTCACAAATATCCTAGAAGCCCCAGATAACAAAATAACAATAATTGTTTTAATATCCCTACATTCGACAATTACTGCTATAAGCAACTCACTTGCATGGCTTTTAAGAAATGCTAGAGCTGTCCATTGGCATATGAAGACTACATATAAGGATGTTATATTTAATTCAATAGTTTTAAATTTTCATATTTATTTATGACATGATTAAACAGCGCAACTACATGAACAGAAAAATTACACAAAAGATTGTAAGTTTTATATCCACAAATGTTGTATTTATTTATGACAATGAAACAACATAAGATTCCATAAAGAGAGAACTAGAACTAAGAATAATGGCCTAACTAAATTGAATGCTATGCACAATTCAGAAAAAGTCCTGCTCCTATGCCCAAGGCAATATTAAAAACAGGCAAATGCACTGTTCGGTCACATGCTTTGGTCACCACCTTCGGGAACCCAAGGATTTTCCATTCAGAAATTATTAACCCTACATGCTCACAACTCGGCTAACATAATACAAACTAAATGTGACTACCTAATAACATGGGCACAGTCAGACTCACCCATGGAAAAATCAATGGTCTATTGAGAAACTACAATGTACCTTTATGGGCTTT
This sequence comes from Pterocarya stenoptera, assembly GCA_003123785.1. Taxonomy (NCBI): domain Eukaryota; kingdom Viridiplantae; phylum Streptophyta; class Magnoliopsida; order Fagales; family Juglandaceae; genus Pterocarya; species Pterocarya stenoptera. The sequence goes on along the minus strand of QEOT01007336.1, from coordinate 40,534 downwards.
GGATGGGCTTTGTTCTGTCCAACAGTTTTCAATAGACCAGACATAAGACTGGTACGAGCAGTCTGGAAATGAAACAATATGTCAAACTTCAAATCAATAAAGAAAGTGGAGAAAACAAAAGAAGATAAAAGAAATAAATGACAGTGAAAACCAAGTAAACCAAGAAGCAAACCTAGATTTTACTGTTGTTGGTAACAATATACTAATTAGTTGGAAAACACACAAAACCCCCTCAAATTACCACCCAATTTGCAATCACCCCCAAACTAATAACTAATTACAATGTGCCTCCTTTCCATTTAAAAGGACAAAATTACACCCAAAAATTCTAAAAATTGACCAATTCCCATGTTAAATTAAAAATTAAAATTTTCATACAGATTAAAAAAGTTAACTTTCAAAACTTTATTTTGAAAATGATTTTCATTTTTTACATTTTTAATATTACATTTCAAAATTTTTGAAACTTAATTTTAATTTTTACATTTTTATTTTTACTTTGCTATAATTATTTTGTATTTTTATATCTTCTATGCGTTTTGAGATTTCTTTTTCTAACTTTTTACGAAGGGTATTTATGTCAAAGTTCTTATGAAGGGGGAGGGGGAAGGGTTACATTGCAAATTTTGAGTAGTTTGAGGAGGTGATCACCAAAATTGATATTTTTAAGGGTAATTGCAATGCAATGGTCGATTGTAATTGATTTTCATGGCAGGTCTTTTCATGATTTCCTTGTATCTCTAAACTAGGCATAAACTTGCTCATGTATATGTCCCATATACTTGGGCTCTTTTGTCTCTCTTTTGATCAATAAAAATTTGTTTACCGATCAAAAAAAAAAAATTGCAATGCAATGGTAGTTTGAGGGGATTTGTGTATTTTTCCCAATTAATTATTAATAGTAGACGCACTCTAAGATCCTGTAGTTAATTTGGTTAAAGCAAAAAATGCATGCACATTAATGACAAAATGGAAGTCCAAACCAGGAGACCCACTTTGATAGCAACTTAAAATTGTGATACAGACAATCTTGTGAAACAATCCACACAATATTCTGGTTATAAGATGCATATCATGCAGTGATGCATCCTAATCTCATACTCATTGGGCGTGGACAGGATAGCTATGCAATACATAAACAAGTTTCCAAATAAATGACAATAAAAATATAATTTGGTTTACTTATCAAAAATAAAAAATAAAAATATAATTTGGAGAGTTTGTGTGCAAGGGTTGGCTACCAACCCCAATGACGTTGTTGATATGGAACAAATCTTAGCATGGAAGGTTCACAACAGTGAGTGTGACAAAATATGGAACTCATAAAAAAGTGAATGATGTAAAGGTTTAAAAGTATCACCTTAGATATAAGTATATAAATAATTGTTTTTTGATCAGACAAAAAACAATGGTAAAGATAAGTATATAAATAAATAACAGTAACAGTATCAATCTTCTACGAGCATTGTGCATCAATAATACATATTACTGGTAAAGAAAGGTCAGAGGTCGAACTGAAAAGGGAACACCTAACCAGCTAACAAATCTACAAATGTCTTATAGATTATAACAGACTTTTTTCCTATCAATCCAAACATCCAAACTTTTTTTCATTTAATCCTTTGCCTTGGCATAACCTAAAAAGAACACAACACAACAAAACCCCCCAAAAAACATTGGAAAATTTTCACAAGAAGCATCTATTCAGTGGACACCACCACTTTTTTCTTTTTTCTTTTCTATAAGTCCACTTTTTTTTTTTTTTTTTAAATACTCCATTTTTTCTACAGGTTCCACCATTTTTACAAAACACAAAAGAAAATCAATTTCTCAAAAAGATTTTAAAAGTTTTCAAGAAAATCTTTAATCCACACAAGACAACTAGTGTAAAAAAAAAAAGTAACAAACAGAAGGAGAAAGCGGAGGCAAATGACTTAAAAAAGATATAACTGCCTTCTAAAGAAATGGAGGAGTTCATGACATGCATTAAGTCTTGATTTTGTTCAAAAAAAGTCCTGATAACAAAGAGAGAATAAAAATAGCAAGCGTAAGGACAGCGAAAGAGGACTTTTCAAAAAAGAATGCACCTAAAATGAGTAAAGAGACAATTAAAGGATATCATATCAATACAAGTTACAACAATCATATACAACATCCATACCCTTCCAAAAATTATACTAGCAAAATCCACATTATCAGAGTATAATTAAGCACATAAGATTGAGAATACAAACCTCATTTTCAGAAGAACGAGGATTTTCAATAATCACTGCAGTGGAACCGTCATCTTCATGATTTAACATTGCAAAATTATCATTGTGTGAGCACAAAATAAATGACAAGACCTCGGTAAACCCACACATTGCCATCTAATGGGAAAATCAAACCAAAAATAAATTGTTAAACAAATAGAATGCAATAAAAAAATAAAAGTATACAAGGAAAAGTATCACTAATCAAGAAAAAGCTGCAATCTTATTTGTATCTTATTGGCTCTGTACCTCCAATCTGACAAGATGACTAAACTCTTCCAGGGGCAGTGGCCTCAAAGACACCGCCCTGCCCTTTGAAATATTGTAACCCTTAGCAATTGCAATATCCTTAATATTATTGTACCCATAAGCAATGGCAACATCCTTAGCAACGAAAAACATGCCATGTCAATACAAATACAAGTACAAACATGTTTGGTGCAGAAAAGACACATTAGTTAAATGACCAGGTTTTAGTACTATTAATACCTCCATAACATCACATGGATGGAGAACATCACTTCTAGTTGGGGGTACAGATACAGTAATATCAGAGCTATTATCACCTGATACAGACTGCACAGCACTCAATTGCATCCGATTCAACAAACTAGTGACCTGCATGTTAGGAAAGACAGTGAGCAGACAGCGCAAAAACAAGCTAAGCCCTTGCAATGAGTAGTTACTGTCACTGAACATATAGAAATATAAAGTATCCACATCATAACATGACAGCTACTACTCAGATTGCTAATCTAACGTTAGGTTTTACGGGAGCAGTGAATAAGGAAAGGGCTCTGAAGAAGATGATAGGGCGCACAAGTCACACTGTTTGGTTAGGGGGAAAGCAAATCCAGAGGATAATTTCACCTGCCCCACTGTTTACAATCCAATCAAAGTCAGAAAGAACGGAGGGCAGAGAGGGGGGAGAGTTCTTTGTTTTATTCTTTTGTTTTCCTTTTTCTCTAAAAGAGGAAGTGTGACAAAAGTGAGTAAAGTTACTTATAAAAAAACAGAAGGGAGTAAAATTCAATGTTACCCTCACCCCGCATTTAACTATAATCATTCCCTCCCCCTTACCCTGCCAACCAAACAAAATGAAGTGGAGGTAGAATCCTCTGTCTAACCTTCTATCCCATCTCTCCCTCTCCAACCCTCCTACTTTCCATCCCTCCAACAGAACATAGTTTAAGATTTCAAATAAAGTATGCCATTATTAATTTTGTGTAGATCAGGTGCAAACCCTATAAAGTATACACAACAAATTACTAACAAGAACATAACATGAAAAACAATCAGAGATCGTGGATGTAGTTATGTTTATTATTAGTCCCACTTTCTTACATATATTAGTACCCTCGTTAAAAGTCGCAGTTCAAACAGAATAGGAAGGAGTTCAATGTCTATATACATGTTCCATGATACTCAAAAAATAAGGAGACTGATCTTTGAAAAATATAAAAATTGACAATGGGTAACAAGAATTTGATGGGCATGTTTAGTAAGTAAAAATTGCTGTAATTTTTTAGAATTATTGAAAAATAAAATTGAGATGTGTTCCGTATTGGTTTTATGAAAACATGTGACACCCTTTGGGCAACGAACAAACAAGTGACACCCTTGGGCAACGAACAAACAATTTCGTAACAAAATGTAACATCAATAATATGCCTACTACAGAGAATGGAGACAAGGAAATTGACGAGGAGAAAAAAGTGGATGATATTATTCCTCTCTTTACAATTAGGCGTCGCTGATAATGAGTTCAAAACACGACCTCAGTTTGATCTGATTCAGAGGGTGGTTCTTAACTCAAGGCTCTGAGAGAGGTGATTCTACAAAAATCAAACATTAATCGATGATCAAATATTGCAATTGAAAGTCTATGATACACCATATTGACTAATGAGTGTAGGTGGTATATGAGATCACACATTTGGGAGGGAGAAGTTTTTACTCTTTATAATGACTCCAACGGAACTCCAATTATACCATTGACTAAACCTTTCAAAGTAGNGTATACATGTTCCATGATACTCAAAAAATAAGGAGACTGATCTTTGAAAAATATAAAAATTGACAATGGGTAACAAGAATTTGATGGGCATGTTTAGTAAGTAAAAATTGCTGTAATTTTTTAGAATTATTGAAAAATAAAATTGAGATGTGTTCCGTATTGGTTTTATGAAAACATGTGACACCCTTTGGGCAACGAACAAACAAGTGACACCCTTGGGCAACGAACAAACAATTTCGTAACAAAATGTAACATCAATAATATGCCTACTACAGAGAATGGAGACAAGGAAATTGACGAGGAGAAAAAAGTGGATGATATTATTCCTCTCTTTACAATTAGGTGTCGCTGATAATGAGTTCAAAACACGACCTCAGTTTGATCTGATTCAGAGGGTGGTTCTTAACTCAAGGCTCTGAGAGAGGTGATTCTACAAAAATCAAACATTAATCGATGATCAAATATTGCAATTGAAAGTCTATGATACACCATATTGACTAATGAGTGTAGGTGGTATATGAGATCACACATTTGGGAGGGAGAAGTTTTTACTCTTTATAATGACTCCAACGTAACTCCAATTATACCATTGACTAAACCTTTCAAAGTAGGGCTCAGATGTGGCTCAAGCCTCCCTTAAGGCATTATAAATGGTATCAGAGCATATCCCAATTAGAAGTGTGGGACTTGAGCCATGCCACCATGATCAGATGGCCTAACGAGAACACCGAGAATTTAAGGGGTGAGATTGTGAAAACCTTTACTCACTAATGAGTATAGGTGCTGTATAAGATCTCATATTGCTTGGGAGGGAGAAGCTATTACTCTTTATAATGATTCTAATTGAGCTCTAATTATACCATTGACTAATCCTTTTGGAGTAGGACCAAAAATGCTTTGGGGCTCCCTTAGGGCGTTACAAATGATTGTGATACTCCATATTGACTGATGAGTATAGGGGGTGTATGTGATCCCACATTGCTTGGAAGGGAGAAGTTATTACTCTTTATAATGATTCCAATAGGATTCCAATTGTACCATTGACTAGTCATTTTGGAGTAGGGTCTAGATGTGGCTTGAGCCTCCCTTGAGGTGTTACAATTTGTATCAGAGCCTATCCCAAATAGAAATGTGGAACTTGAACAGTGCCACCTATGATGAAATGGCCCAACGAGGAGGTTGGGAATTTAAAAGTGGGGGAAGCGATTGTAATA
>QEOT01007336.1:0-35041 GCA_003123785.1 Pterocarya stenoptera | reverse complement strand
AGGTACAAATTGCCCAAGCAAGGGGGAGGATGCTGACTTCTCTCGAGTGGTTGGGAGTGCTTTAGGTACCTCAGAAAGGCAGTGTATCAACGCCATATTTGTCTTGGCCTGGTATTGGTGAGTTGGGCGCATATAAGCGTAAACATTGCTTGTAGCCTAAAAAAGTGCAACCTTGTGGCTTAATTAAAGTAAAGCACTCCTTTATAATAAAATCTATGTATAATAAAATTTTAAAAAAATTTTTTTTAAAAATATAGGAATATATTTAGCCTATTAACTCAATTTGTTAAAGCATATGCAACATGACACTCAAGTGATCGAAAACGCACGAATATTGTAGGTATTGACATTGGCACTAACATAAGCAATAAAACGCAATCCTAAAGCAGTTATGGAGGACAAAAAAAGGGGTCCAAACAAACAGTAAAAGTTAATTCCATTATTTTATATGTTTTCAAAAAACTACAACAGCACACTAGTTGAGATTTAAGCTCACTAAGGAAAGTGCCAAAAAGCACACTTAATGTGAGCCTTTATAAATGTGCTTCACTTTTGGTAAGTGAATTACTTGGCCTTGGCACTTTGCACTCAAACACGCTTCAACACTGCGAGTCTGCCCTTGCAGTGAATCACTATACTTGAGATGAGCCCTTGAGTTGCAAACCCTTGAATATCTATTTGCTACTGAGGATGGGCATGCAACATCTTCGAATTGGGTTTCACAGGAAGTTAAATCCTTCATGCACTTAGTGGGAATCTTGTGATGTTTTTGACGAAGAGCATATGGATGGTCCATTGCCATCAAAGCAATACACCAGATACTAAAAGGTTGTAAAGGATTAAAATAACTGACTTGTAACTAGGTTTAGTATCGTATACTTCCTGTGTACTTCGCTTTGCCTTGTTACATGTTTAAAAACAACTTCTTATTCATCAAAAAATAAAAATAACTAACTTGTTTTATCTAGATACTAAAGGATGTGTTTGGTTGTTGAACCAAACTCAACTCATCTCAAATTAATCATGAATAGGACCCACTACTTTTCCAACTTTCCATAAAAAATTTAAAACTCATCTCAACCTACTTCATACATTTTAACCTAAAAAGTTCAACCCATCTCAATCTAAAAAAGTTAAACCCATCTCAATAGGATCTATAAAATACTACTATTCACAACTCAACTCAACTCATCTCAACATCCAAACATAACCAAGGTCCATGACTCTAGTTAGGGTAGAATGAAGGGGACGGGTTTTCTTAGTTGTTTATGAAGCCTAAATACTATTTTAGAATGCAAAAGGATTAAACAGATTGAAGATGGGAGATGGAAAGAGGATACTCTTTTGGCATGATCTGTGGTGTGGGGAGACTGCTCTTAAGCTGGAATTTCCTGCCCTTTCAGAATTGCAAAGGATCAAAATGCAACTGTTTGTGATTTGTATTGTAATAGTAACAATAAGGTTGAATGGAATGTTATTTTTAAAAGGGATGTTAATGACTGGGAAGTGGATGAAGTTTAGGCTCTACTAGTTAAACTTTACAGCTCAAAACTGGTGCAAGATAGAAAGGATTGCTTGGTGTGGATTCCTGCTGGAAATGCTAAGTTTTCAGTTTCATCTTATTACAGAATTTTGTCAAGCCATAGTAGTTGTGTATTCTCTTGGAAAAGTATTTGGAAAGTGAAAGTTCCTCTAAGGTTGTTTTTTTCTGTTAGGTGGCTTATTTGGGCAAAGTATTGGCTCTTGAAAATCTTAGAAGGAGAGGTTTGTTTATTGCGGATTGGTGTGTTTTGCAAAAGGGATGAAGAATCTGTAAATCACCTCTCCCTTCACTGCGAAGTGACAAGATTCTTGTGGAACAAGATTTTGAGTTGGATAGGATTACACATTGGGTAATGCCCAGGGAAGTGGTGGATTTATTGGTAGGGTGGAAGGGTGTGAAGGGCTGTACGAAGGCGATGAGTGTTTGGAAAATGATTCCTCATTGTCTTATGTGGTGTATTTGACTCGAAAGAAATGAGAGATGCTTCTAAGATAGAGAACATTTATTGGGAGATCTTAGGGTTTTTTTCTTGAGTACTTTGAGTTCTTGGGCTAAAGCTTTTCTAATGGCGGATAATTTTCTGCATCTGTTTTAGCTTTATGGTGGTAGTTTTCTTTTTTGTTTCTGGAAGTTGTAGGTATTTCCTTTGTATACGTCCTGTGTAATTGGGCTTATGCCTATTTCTTTGAATAAAATTTATTACTTATAAAAAAAAAATGGATTAAACAGAGAGGTAAAATGCCTTAGGGTGGGTTGCTGAGTTCTTCATCAAAGAAAGGTGGGTTAAGAAGTTGGTGGAATTTTCCATGTTGTATTGGGAGAGATTTCAATGTCAATCTTTTTCCAAGTGAGATTTCAATGTCAATCCCCTTGAGTGAAAACAATCTCTAGGGGCCATCAGACTGGGGGATTTTCCCTTGAATTACCCGAGGTGCCCTTACAGAAAACTCCTTGCCGAGAGCCTGTGCACCCCTGGGATTAGTTGGGACACTGTTCCAGGACACCCAGTGCTGATCAAAAAACAAAATCTTTTTCCAAGTGAGAGAACGTTAGATACTCGTTTGCATCCAGCTAAAGTGGAAAACAAACATCAACAAAAAATATACAAACATGAGTTGTTGGTTGGTGACATGTATAAAGACCAAACAAATAAAGAACTTTCAAATACTAAAACATACAGCTAACCAGCCCCACTATAACTTAAAAACTATATATATATGAAATGAGCACTCCCATACACACATGCATCAATAACAGCCACCGCCTTGAATGCACATTTAAGGTTTCATAAATCAAGAAATAGACATATAATGTAAAGAAATTGAAATACCTTGACAGCATCCAAGGGGACGCCAATTGCACCAGTAATATAGGACAGAGAGACTTCCATGCTGTAGACAGACAAATCAGGACAAATATATGACTTCCCATCTGAGTATATCACTTCAATTGGCTCAATTTCAAACTTCCTTTCACAATGTTCTGAAAAGGTTGTCACCTAGGACAATAGAAGAAAATTTTCATTCATCGACTCTAAACCATAATCAAAATCCAAAGCAGCCAAGTATATGTCCCGTCTACTCGGGCTTTTGTCTATTCATGATCAATAAAATTTTTGTTTAACAATCAAAAAAAAATAAGCAGCCAAAAATTTCCAGGTTACCATTGTGTTCAACACAATCTTGGCTTTTGTCAGATCAGTGGCAGTACATTCAATGAACAAATTCTTCGTCTTAAGAGTGATAGCTGAATGGGCACTATTGATAATTGGGGGCAAAGATAAAACAGTTCTGCATCAAAAATAGAATTTTCAGGGGGAAGAAAAAGACAAATTTTAAAAGATTAAGAGCACATAAATACCTACAACTACTCATTCAGTATAAAAAGGAATTAAGAGCATGTACATAGGCTAAAATATTTTCTTGTTCCATGAAAATTCAATAAAGACAATAGAGTTATATTTCCAGTACTCCCAGTAAAAAGAACACTATGAACTCAATGTCTTCAGAGCAGATATCTTCAACAATTTAAGAGAAGAAAGTAAGGGGAAAATGATAGAACAATAAAGAAATAACAACAATTAATTAAAATGGCAGGTAAAAGAGCTCACAGTCCTTACAATTGCATAAATGTAAAAGAAAAAAAATCATCGTACCTGTTACTGTCATATATAACAGGGAACACTGGTGAGCTCTCAATTATGTGCAAAAATTTCTTCAGTTTCAAATCTGACTGCCAAATCAAGATTAAACATAGATCAAGAAATTATATTCTAATATCTCCACAACCAACATAAAGTAAAATATAGAAGCTCCTACAAATCGTGCACAGGCAATGTAGGTGCAATCACCAACATCTTTATCTAAGACTCACTTTGTAAAACTCCATCAGTTCATCAGCTCTGAAATTCTTCACCTAAATTCCAAAAGGAAAAAGCTTTAAGCAATCAGTTCTAACAATATACACTGCAACTTCAAGCTATTTTATCATTCAAAAAAAGAAGATAAAGCATGATAAAGGCAAATTTTCTTAGACCACTGCCATCTACAAAAGTATAGGAAGTTCCAATGAATCAGCAGATTCTCTGGTCAATCAGAGAAGGGGAAAAATACCTTGTAATAAGAAGATTTAGTTTATAAAAATGAAGTTGCATGGACAAATGAGAAGTGTGCAAGAGAAAACAAAAAGTCGCATGAAAAAAAATAAAAAAATAAAAAAAACCCCCAAAAGGGCTCTTATTTCAGACACAAACTCTCTTTGTTTAAAAGTTGTCAACCACATGATTCAATTTCTTTGAAAGGGACACCAAAGCAGAAGAAATAATAGCTTATATATCAAGTACAATAAACCAATGGGAACAAGGTTGGTTTAAAACTCTGAATAACAACAGGGAACCTATTGCTTGCTGCATGAATCCAATTTTCTTTTACCCAGGAAAAGACATCTTTCTTCAACAGAGATTTTAGGGAAGGCCCTTCAAGCATTCTGTAATTTTTTCAGTCACAAGCCTATGTGCTCATTTTGTATAATACTGTTTCTCATGACTTATCAGGTAGCACTGATTCTGACAAAGTAACAATAAATTTGGACCGTGTGTAAGAATTGAATCAAAATATGAAGGTTACCTGCTTCAGTGGCACAAAATTTATACTTGAAGGAGGCAAAGCCTGCAAATAAAAAAAATAAAAAAAGAGTGAAATATTTTTTTGATAAGTAAAAAAAAAAAAAAAGAGTGAAATTGTAAGTTACTGATACAGTAGATGTTCTCACTTCAGTTCGTACAACCTTCAAGTATTATTTAAACTAAACAAATTAATGTGGACTAACCTCGTACAATTTTTTTATAACCTCATACAAAAATGAGAGAAATAACTTCCCAAAGCAAACATGTTTGTGGATATGCTCAACACACTAAACACTTACAAAAAGGAGAGAGAGAGAGAGAGAGAGGAAAATCTTCAACAATCGGACAACAATATAAAAGCTGCATGTCCTGACATAGGATTGGACAAGTAAAAAAGGTGATCAACAAATTAATCTACCCATCCAGAATAAGGAGTTTTTTTTTTTTATTGGCACTATATGTCCGAGAACAAAGTCCCAACTAATCCCAAGGGTGCGCAGGCCCTCAACAAGGACTTTATTGCAAGTGCACCTCAGGACAATAAGGAGTTACCAACTCAAAAAGTACAAGGCCACATAGAATACTTCCAACTGGAATTAGATGGTTGTGTCTTCTTTACAAGCAGATTATATGTATTGAAGGGCCAAAGGGGTGACAGGTCTCCAAAAGCTTTTGACCTAGGGCAGAAACTTCTCCCTTCGTTCCAAAGAGATTTTTTTTTATAGGTAATCAAGAAGTTTTATTCATAAAAGGAGGCAAAGCCCAAGTACACAACAAGTATATATGAGAAGTACCTAACTAGGGTTTACAATCGAAAGTAGAAAATCATAGACATTAAGCCCATTAACAACAATGGCCCCACCCATAAGATCAATGTGTTAAAAAACAAAACTTTAAGCTCATCCATTGTTATCTCGCAGTCCTCGAAGCTTCTATCATTTCTCTCCCGCCAATCATTCCAAAGAGATATTATCAACGAAAGAACTAACTGCCCACATGTGTTCAGCCATAACACATTAACCAAGACATAACATACTGTAACAAGAAGAATTAATATTGGAGAAACCTACCTCATATGTGAAAGGGCCATGTAATGCATCCAAGTCATGAGTTCCAATGGCAACTAGGGTTCTTCGGCTAAAAAATTATCAAATGCAAGCAAGTGAAATGATAGATTACATAAAATCTTTAAAGAAACTTTACATAAAAGCTCCAGACATAAAATCTTTGGGCCATGTACAAATATATGCTAGTTTTGGCCGATGGGGGGAACTGCTAAAAACTACTTAAGTAAAAAAAGACTTTATAAACTTTAGGTCAAAATTAAGGTTTAATATATAACCTCATAAGATTTTTCATAACTTCGTGCACACTCGTTAATGCTTGTGTTATTTGCATATCGTTTAAACAACCATACATCAAACATAATAAATAAACCCTGTTCTGTCTAGGTTTAATGGACAAACACAATCAAAAGTTAATCAAAAAAGAAATCTTCAACTTTTAACGGTTCAAAGCATTTTCTTGGAGATGATAATTATGCCAAGTTACATATTATAAATGAAGCTGTGAGTTAGGATTCATTACCGGCAAATGTTTTGATGGAGCTTATCTTGGAGATCAATAAAGCTGTTATAACTTCCTTCATCAAATTTTATACCTCTTAAAACAGCACAAACAACATAGGGACGAATTGAAGCTGTCTGCAAGCGGAGAAAGGAAGAGTTCATACCCCCAGAAAATCAGCTGTCACAATAAAAATTTAAGAAAAAAAATTCGATCATGGGCTTGTGAATTTTGGGGATAAACAACCTCTGGTTTCACATGCATTTTAATCATTGATTCTCTACTAATGTTAGCCACATTATATTTCGGCATCTCCTGCTGGCCACTGAAGATTCGAAGAGCCTGAGCAATTCCCTCCAAGCAAAGCAAATCATATCTGTGCATGTCAAAACAAAATAATTAGATTTTTTTATAAGCAATAAGGAGTAAACAATTTGAATTTATCTTGCATTTTTTTAAGAGAAACACTTTAGCCACAAAGGGATTACACAAAAGTAAACCCACAAACTGACGTGGCTTCATGTGATCCATTAAATCTACTTTACAATAAAAGTAACTTTACAATCTGATATACCGTATTAAGCCACGTTAGTTTGTGGGTTTACTTTTGTGCAATCTCTTTATGTTTGTATCAATTCTCTTTTTTTAATTACCCTCATAAAATAAAGGTTAAAAACTATAAAGTCTCAGAATTTTGCACATTTGCCTTTTTGCTCCTTGAGTTTTACATTTTATCATCTTGCTCCTTGGGTTTTACAATTACATCAATCAGGTCCCTCCATCATATTTTGCTTACCAAAACTATCGTAAATGCCATCCAATAATGGACATGCGGCATGCCGCATGGCTAAAAAAGAATAAAAATATAACAAAATTGTTTAAAAATATGAAAAAATAATTTAGATCCTTCGTACCAAAATTGTTTTTGAAAGAAAAAACATTTGAATCCCAAAATCATTAAAAATTATATGAAGTAAAAAAGAAACAGCAAAACACATTTAAAATACCAGTTTTTAAAAACACAAAGGAATTAAAAATGCAAGATACAAAAATAATAAAAATCTAAATCATCTACACCTTCATTTCAAATTATATGAAGTAAGCTTCTCAAATTTTTTAACCAAAAAAAATCATTTAAATTATATGAAGTAAAAAGGCACTACAAAACTTTCCTTTTTTTACTTTTTGCATTTGGGACGCCAACCTAGTTTTTTGTATTTATAAAAAAAAAAATCATTTTTTTGCACTTGGTGGTACACCAACCTAGTTTTTGGATTTTTGTTTGCATTTCTTTTGCTTTTATATTTTGGGGTTTCATTTTTTTACTTTTTTATTTAGGACACTCGCCACAATTGCATTTGTGAACAAGAGGGATGTGAAATTCTTGATCCTCACATCAAATGGCAGATTCTTGTGGAAACAAAAGGGAGTTTCCAGTTTGCTACAGTTAGAAAAAAGATTGCTTCTTTAGGTTAGGTTTGGAGAGTGAGATGAGAATTTTTGGTTTTAAATGAAAGTTTAAAATATTATATTTTAATATTATTATTGTTTTGGGATTTGAAAAAGTTGAATTAGGATTTGAAAAAGTTGAATTAAGATTTGAAACAGTTGAATTGTTTATTATATTTTGTTTGGAAATTTGAAAAAGTTGTAATGATATGATGAGATGAGATGAGATGAGAATTTTGTATCTCATCATGGTTGCCAAACCTATCCTCTCATAGGGAATGGGTGCATTAATCGCTATTTCCAGCGATGATTGCCGGAAATAGTTCTCTATTTCATTCCCTTTTGTTCTTATTTTAGATCCCAGATTATTATGGGCCAGTTTGTGCACTTTTGGGTGGAATCGAAAGCTTTTGAGTTTTCACCAGAAGCATGGAGGTCCTCAATAAAAATTGTGGAGAAGACCAGAAGGGTTTGGAGGAATGTAACTCTAAGTCATAGTGGTATAGGGTGGCTGGTGGCTACAGTGGAAGTAGTGTTTGAGGCGGAAAGAAAATCGGAATTCATAAAACACATGCACAAAAGAAACAGAGTCTTCATGGTTCAACGACGCACCAACATACATGGTAGATTTTTAACTATTATCAAATATGGCAAAGGAGGTCGGCAAGGTGTTCTAGTCATACTAGAACGGTATGAAGGTCTTGGTTGGGAGAAATTAGTTGTCGAGTAACACAAATTCACTGCTCTGTTTTTCTGCATTCATGGTGAAGGGTCATGAGGGGAAAGCCAGAAGTACACATCTGGTCATGGGAACAACAGTATGGAACTGAACCAAAAAGACTTGAGTGCAACCACGGTGGTGAGGCAATCAAATGCGGAAGCTCAGAATACGGATCATGCTTCGATGACTCATTTTGATACTAGGGGCAAGAAGGGGAATTGTGAAAGTGGTCTGAAACCTCTGCAGATCACACATGGACAGAAACCCAAGGCAAAAGAGGTCTAACTCCTCTGAAAGCTAAGAACCGTTTCTAACACAACAAGGGATGGTTTGGGGCTTAGCAATGGCAGTATGGCTGAAAGAGAGATACACAATACACTAAAAGAGATGCAAAACCTGATTGTCAATTTGAAGGCAGCAGTTGCCTTGTTATCTGTGAAACTTGACTTATTTTGGAGAGCTGGTAGTGGGGCTGTAAGGCCCAATAAGGGGGAGCCCAAGATAGGCCTGAATCATAAGTCATTTACACAAAGGAGTGGGGCTGGGTGTGATAAGAGATGGGCCAAATTCTATAAAACCGGATAAAGGAAAAAAGAAAGTTGGGTTTGGCTAGTTTCTATATCCTAATCCAAGAGAGTGTAATGGGTTAAAAGGAAAATCGGGTCATCTATATTCGAGGTGGGTTAGCGTAGAGATTGCCGAAACGGACTGCCCTCCACCATGGGTGACATGAAAAAGTTCGCCGATGAGTTCTACAACCTTGATCAATGTTCTCTTTGATGAAACAACGACACCCACACTGGAGTTGAAGGAAAATGTGTAACACCAAGGCTTGGGGGAAATTTAGGGTCTGTCAAAGTGGCACAGAAAGGATTGGTGGAGAGTTGCGCACGCCCAATCAATGTTGTCTACGACGAAATGACAGCACCCACACTGAGACTTGGGGGTGATTCTGAGTATGCCGCCAATCAAAAACTTCAAATGGTGATAATGGCCCCACCACCCATGATGGAGAGAACCAATTTCTCAATACCTCGTCAGGCACCTTATGGGTCAACACATAGCTTCGGACAAAGTAGTGACAACAACAATGGCGCTATTGAGGAGGTGCAGGATTAGTATGCAGGAGGTGGTGCGGAGGAAATGATGGGGTTGTCATTGGTGCCTTGTGAGGAGGAATATTTAGCGTCTGGCATACAATTTGGAGCTGAGTTTGTGCAAGATGTTGGCCCTCTGATATCTCTTCCACTAATAACAATACAGCTAATTCATCATTGGATTGGGTTTTGCAAAAGATTAACAAGATATAGTAGAGTGGGGATTACATGCAAAGGATTTGAGGACCAATTCACAACACTACTCACTGGAATTGAGGCAGGTCACTTACTTGGAACAAAATCAAGAAGAGCAAACAATTAAAGCATCTTACTTGGGCAATCAACTATGACACTAAAGGAGGTAGTCCAAGTTGAGGGTGGAATAGAGGGAGGGCAAAACCAGTTGTATTATGAAGCACAAGATTTTAACTTGGAACCGGGACTAAGGTATATTTCTCATAGGATCGTCCAAAGTTAACAGGTATTGAGGAGTGTGTTGGGGAATTTAAAGTGGTTTGCTTTTCTAAAAAAAGTGGTAGACGATCTCAAGTGGACCATTACCAGAGTTTATGGGCCAAACCTGGATTGGTGGGACATGCCTTGGTGCATTGGTGGTGGCTTCAACCTTACACGGTTCCCAAGTGAGAGATCGGGGGAGGTGCATCTTTGTCCCAAGCAAGAGATTGGAGGATCATTCACATGACCGTCCAATCAAGTTTGGTCTAGAATGGATAGGTTTCTCATTTCTCCCTCTTGGGCTTTGTTTGGATCATTTCCGTATCATGGGCTAATGTTCATGACTTCCTTGTATCTATTTCTGCTCCCTAGCTAGGTGTTTTTTCTTGTATACATCCAGTGTACTTGGCTACGCCTATTGTATTAATAACTTTTTCCTTACAAAAAATATTCTTTTATTTTTTTATATTTTCATATATTTTTGTATGATCTTACACATATTTTTGCCTTTCTTATTTTTTAATGTTTTTTTTCTAGAATATATTGGACTTTTATTTTTCATTCTTTGTTTTGATTTATTTTTACTTATTTTTAAAAACTAGGTTTTCATATGAGTTTTGACATTCCTGTTTAATTTTTGGATCTGTTAAATGATTTTAGAATATTTTAAATGACTTTTAGCTTTCTAAACAATTTTATATCTTTTCTTATTATTCCATGTGATATGCCACCTATCCAATTGGAAATGTGGCAAGCCATGAAAGCACTTCCTTGCCACATTTCCATTAGTTTAGTTAATGCAAATATGACGGAAGGACTTAATTGACAAAATTATGAAATCTAGGGAGTAAATTTAAAATTGAAAAGTTGAACAAAAGTTAAGAATGTAAGATTAGGGGATTGCTTTTGCAATAATCAAATAGAAATTTTTTTGATAGGTAATAGAATATTATATTAGAAAAACACAAAAGGTATACCTATGAAGTAAAACACAAAGGGTATATGGCCTTTTTAAAATTGAATACATGGGACATTACAAGAGAAACACCTAACTAGAAATAGAAAAAGATACGATAAAATCATGAAAATTCAGCCCATTAAAATCTATAAAGGCTTCCCAAAGGAGAGTATTGAAAAATAATAAATGGAAGTTCCTCTCAGTTCATAGTCTTTCTAAGCCCTCATTTGAGGAATGAGATGAGATGAGAAATCTGTTAATAGAAGTAAAATAGTTTGAGTTAAGATGTTTTATTGGATTTTGAAAAATAAAAGAGAAAAAGTTGAACAAAAATATTATGAAGTTAAAATATTGTTAAAATATAACGTTTTAATATTATTTTTGTTTTGAAATTTGAAAAAGTTGAATTATTTTTTGTATTTTGTTTGGAAGTTGAAAAAAGTTGTAATGATTAGGTAATGATTAAATGAAAAAGTTAAAAATTTAAAATTGAGAAGTATTTGTATTTGCGTGATGTTTGGGAAGGAGGTGAGATGAAATGAGTTTGCAAACGAGGCCTAAATTGAGTTCACTCAACTGCGTTAAGTCAAGGAATGTGGGCAATGCAAAAAAAAAAGTTATTATTTTATTTTTATTTTATTTTTTACAGGTAAGATTGTGAACTTATTTTACTTGAGAAACTCAAATTTTAAGCATATCCCTGATTTTCGTTTCTAGTTTTCTTGTTGATAAGTAGAGCATAGTATGCGAGAAGCAAAAATGAATGTTAGAAAAGGAAATTATAAGTTCCTGTATCTTTTTCACCTTCTAAATAGGTGTGTCTCTTGTATACTCGTGTACTTGAGTTGAGCCTTTTCTGCTTATCAATAATGATTAATTACTTACAAAAAGCCAAAGGACATTATAAGTCCTAAGGAACACTTCCTTGTATCGCTAAACCAGCACATATAGGCAATGCTCTTGTATATGTCCCGTCTACTCGGGCCTTTGTCTACTTTATGCACAATAAAATTTTGTTTACCGATAAAAATAAATAAATAAATAAAAGAAAAAGTCAATCAATTAAACCAAGTTAAGAAACTCAAAATTTTACCTAGATCCCTATATTAAAAAAATTCTAAGAAAATAAACTTATCATAAATAAGCAAAGTGACTTAATCACCTTAGAAAAAAGAAATAGAAAGTGCAGTAACTTTAAAAAATATCAAGTAAGGGTATAAAAGATCATTAAAAATTGTAATGTAACATGTGAACCCAATCTAAATCGGCTCAATTATATAATAAGCAAAGCTAAAAAACTATTTAATGAGAACAAAAAAAAAATTTGTAGCACTTAAGCGGAAAAACCAATCAAACTGAACAAATATAAAGATAAACTCTGTAGCAACTCTATAGCTACTTTTTAAAATTTAATATTCTAATAAACCTATAATTGATAATAAGTAAATGTAAATTCTCTGCTATCATTTAAAACGTATAAATTTGCCGGTGTACTCGAGTTTGTCCCTTGAATTATCCGAAGTGCACTCGCAAGAAACTCCTTGCCGAGTGCTTGTCCACCCTCAAAATTAGTCGGCGATTTGTTTCGGACATTCGGTGCCAATAAAAATACTTATAAAAAAGAACAACTACGTTTTTTATATTAAATAGTAAAATACCTATTGGCAGGGATCTCAATCTTGTAGATAACTTCTTCGTCTTCGCCGGTTTCCTCCTCTTCCAAATGCTTTTCCTTTCTAATAATGGCTTTCTCGGTAGTCTGGGACAGCCAAATGAAATATATTCTCAATAAAAGTACCAATAATCTCGAAATCATTAATATTAACAAGAAAAAGAAAAAAAAAAGAGAGAAAGAAGAGGACAGAGTGCACGAAATGCTTACGACGTCGTCGAGCTCGATACCGAACCTGAAGCAAAGGTCTTCGAACTCTTCCTGCGCTGTGATATTCCAAAAAAAAAATGCATAACCATTTCATCAAATTTCCTTCGAAAAGTGAAAAATGCAAGGAAATACATATAAAAAAAAATCATCAATCTCACTGTAAGTTTTTCCGAGGGCTGCGAACAGTCGATCCCTTCCCACGCTGATAGTAGGCATGGTTGATAACTCAGGAAGATAGTCTGCAACTTAGCAATGAAGCAGAAAATGGGATAAGAATGAGTGTCAAAAACACCAAAAGGTCAAGGGGTTGGTCAGGTTTAGTGCTTTTGTTTAGGATCCCTTTTGCCCAGGTTGAATTGTGCACCGACACCGACTCTGACTTAATAGGAGGCCGAATCGGGCCTCCAACTTCGATACCCTTAGAATCGGCTCCGTTTCCGACTCCATGAAACGAAGCGGATGTCGGACACTATTACAATATTCTGATATTACACGAGGGAAAAAGAGTACATTAACATAACCATTGGGAAAGATNGAGAGAAAAAGTTGAACAAAAATATTATGAAGTTAAAATATTGTTAAAATATAACGTTTTAATATTATTTTTGTTTTGAAATTTGAAAAAGTTGAATTATTTTTTGTATTTTGTTTGGAAGTTGAAAAAATTTGTAATGATTAGGTAATGATTAAATGAAAAAGTTGAAAATTTAAAATTGAGAAGTATTTGTATTTGCGTGATGTTTGGGAAGGAGGTGAGATGAAATGAGTTTGCAAACGAGGCCTAAATTGAGTTCACTCAACTGCGTTAAGTCAAGGAATGTGGGCAATGCAAAAAAAAAAGTTATTATTTTATTTTTATTTTATTTTTTACAGGTAAGATTGTGAACTTATTTTACTTGAGAAACTCAAATTTTAAGCATATCCCTGATTTTCGTTTCTAGTTTTCTTGTTGATAAGTAGAGCATAGTATGCGAGAAGCAAAAACAATAATGAATGTTAGAAAAGGAAATTATAAGTTCCTGTATCTTTTTCACCTCCTAAATAGGTGTGTCTCTTGTATACTCGTGTACTTGAGTTGAGCCTTTTCTGCTTATCAATAATGATTAATTACTTACAAAAAAGCAAAGGACATTATAAGTCCTAAGGAACACTTCCTTGTATCGCTAAACCAGCACATATAGGCAATGCTCTTGTATATGTCCCATCTACTCGGGCCTTTGTCTACTTTATGCACAATAAAATTTTGTTTACCGATAAAAATAAATAAATAAATAAAAGAAAAAGTCAATCAATTAAACCAAGTTAAGAAACTCAAAATTTTACCTAGATCCCTATATTAAAAAAATTCTAAGAAAATAAACTTATCATAAATAAGCAAAGTGACTTAATCACCTTAGAAAAAAGAAATAGAAAGTGCAGTAACTTTAAAAAATATCAAGTAAGGGTATAAAAGATCATTAAAAATTGTAATGTAACATGTGAACCCAATCTAAATCGGCTCAATTATATAATAAGCAAAGCTAAAAAACTATTTAATGAGAACAAAAAAAAAATTTGTAGCACTTAAGCGGAAAAACCAATCAAACTGAACAAATATAAAGATAAACTCTGTAGCAACTCTATAGCTACTTTTTAAAATTTAATATTCTAATAAACCTATAATTGATAATAAGTAAATGTAAATTCTCTGCTATCATTTAAAACGTATAAATTTGCCGGTGTACTCGAGTTTGTCCCTTGAATTATCCGAAGTGCACTCGCAAGAAACTCCTTGCCGAGTGCTTGTCCACCCTCAAAATTAGTCGGCGATTTGTTTCGGACATTCGGTGCCAATAAAAATACTTATAAAAAAGAACAACTACGTTTTTTATATTAAATAGTAAAATACCTATTGGCAGGGATCTCAATCTTGTAGATAACTTCTTCGTCTTCGCCGGTTTCCTCCTCTTCCAAATGCTTTTCCTTTCTAATAATGGCTTTCTCGGTAGTCTGGGACAGCCAAATGAAATATATTCTCAATAAAAGTACCAATAATCTCGAAATCATTAATATTAACAAGAAAAAGAAAAAAAAAAGAGAGAAAGAAGAGGACAGAGTGCACGAAATGCTTACGACGTCGTCGAGCTCGATACCGAACCTGAAGCAAAGGTCTTCGAACTCTTCCTGCGCTGTGATATTCCAAAAAAAAAATGCATAACCATTTCATCAAATTTCCTTCGAAAAGTGAAAAATGCAAGGAAATACATATAAAAAAAAATCATCAATCTCACTGTAAGTTTTTCCGAGGGCTGCGAACAGTCGATCCCTTCCCACGCTGATAGTAGGCATGGTTGATAACTCAGGAAGATAGTCTGCAACTTAGCAATGAAGCAGAAAATGGGATAAGAATGAGTGTCAAAAACACCAAAAGGTCAAGGGGTTGGTCAGGTTTAGTGCTTTTGTTTAGGATCCCTTTTGCCCAGGTTGAATTGTGCACCGACACCGACTCTGACTTAATAGGAGGCCGAATCGGGCCTCCAACTTCGATACCCTTAGAATCGGCTCCGTTTCCGACTCCATGAAACGAAGCGGATGTCGGACACTATTACAATATTCTGATATTACACGAGGGAAAAAGAGTACATTAACATAACCATTGGGAAAGATGGTTAGTGAAACCAAATTACTTGTAGACACAGAGAGAGGGAGAGGGAGAGAAGTGGACCTCGATTCGAATCGTTGAAGCAGACGCAGATGATGGCAGCGGGCTTTAGCCTTCGATAATCGAGACTGGCAGCGTTGGGCGGCAGATGATGGCAGCGGCGGACGGATGTAATGGACCCTAAGCTAATAGTGGATACTCGAGAAAATGGTGACTGCTTCGAGGGAGTCGGGCCTCCAGAAAGGGTGCTCAAGAAGTAGAGAGAGACAGGAGAAGAGAGTTGATTAAACTGGATTCCGTAAACTGGATTCCGAAGTTGGCCTCTTTTCCAACTATCGGCTACCTTCTATAGATGAACACTCACATGAATTCTGTTACGTAAATTACATAAAGTTATAACTAGTTCAATCATTAATGATCTGAACGACAATTATGGAACGACACCGTTATATTTATTCTCAATTACTACTAAACGACATAATCTCAATCTATTACAACAAAAACAACTAAAACTTAGCAAAAAGGGCGTTTTGATTATTCTTACTATCGATTTGCTTCAGGCTTTGTTCATGCAGACTTCCCTCCCTCTTCATTCTAATCTTGATCCATGATCTCGTCTAATTCCATAGTTCACAATCCGTAACACACTCTGTCCCATTAAAGCACCTTGCCTACAAGGTGAGGAAACCTGTTACGTAAAGACCAATAAGACTCCCACGTTGCATCCTCAATAGTAGCCCATTTCCATTGAACCAGCACATCAACTATTACTCTATTATGGATCTACCTCATTCTACGTTGCAAAATAGACTCAGGCTCAAAAGTTAATTCACCTTGCAAATCCACTGGGGGCAAAGAAGACAAAAGAGAATGATGTTGACCCAATTTTTTCTTAAAACAAGAGATATGAAAAACTGGGTGAATAGAACTAGTTGGTGGTAATTCCAATTTATAAGCAACCTGTCCCACCCTTTAAACAATCTAAAAAGGTCCAAAGAAACGAGGAGAAAGCTTGAAATTCCTTCTCGCCACCAAAGATTGTTGCCTATAAGGCTGCAACTTCAAATAAACCCAATCCCCCACGGCAAACTCCCTTTCAGTTCTCTTTTTGTCAACTTGAAATTTCATCCTTTCTTGAGCATTAGTCAGATTACTCTTAAAAGTAAAAATGATTTGATCTCAAGTTTTTAATACCTCATCAACTGATTGATTAGCAGTTAAACCAGGTACATAAGATTGCAACTTGGTTGGAGGCCTACCATACACCACCTCAAAGGGAGTCATCTTAGTTGAAATATGAGGAGTAGAATTGTACCACCATTCAGCCAAGGTCAACCAATCAAACCATAACCTTGGTCTGTCCCCTGAAAAACTTCTCAAAAAGTGTTCAATACATTTATTGACTGTCTCGGTTTGTCCATCACTTTGAAGATGTTATGCAAATGAGTAGGAAAGTGTCACTCCTTGGAGTCTAAAGAGTTCCTTCCAAAAGGAACTAGTAAAAGTTGCTCCCTTATCCGAGACAATGTTCTAAGGCATGCCATGCAACTTAAACACATTGTCAAAAAATAATGCTACCACCTTAGATGCTGTAAATGAATGCTTCAAGGCCATAAAATGGGCAGATTTTGATAATCTGTCAACCACCACGATAATGACAGAAAATCCTCTAGAGATTGGTAATCCCTCAATAAAATCTATTGACAAATCTGTCCATGTATTTGCAGGTACAGGGAGAGGTTGTAAAAGACCAGCAGGGTAGGCATGTTCCACCTTATTCTTTTGACACAAATCACACTCCCTTATGTACTGCTTCACCTCAAGGCCAGGCCAGTAAAAATCTTGCCTAGCACGATGCAATGACTTATGGAACCCAGAGTGTCCAGTAGAGGGTCTGGCATGAACAAAGTTTAAAATTTTCAGTTTCAACTCTGGATTATTAGGTATATAGATTCTGCCTTTTCGAAATAATAACCCATGCTTAATAGAAAATGCAAAAGAGGAAGGAGAAGAATTTCCCTGCAATGCTACCAAATGTTCTTGTGCTATCTGATCTGAAGCATAAGCTAGCTTTACTTCCTCCAACCATATTGGAGTTGGAAACAAAATAGCAGTCATCAACGTGGTGTCAACTGAGGCTTCCTTCCTTGACAAAGCATCTGCTGCTCTGTTCTCAACTCCCTTCTTGTACTCAATTGTGAATTCATATCCTAACAACTTAGAAATCCACCTTTGTTGAGTATCGATTCCCACCTTTTTGTTTCAGGAGGTACTTCAAACTGTGATGATCAGTTCTAACAACAAAAGCAACTCCTAACAAATAAGGCATCCCCTTCTTGACAGCCATAACAAGTGCCAACAGCTCCTTCTCTTAGGTGGAACGCATCAAATTTTTTCCTTCGAGAGCTTGACTTAGAAAAGCCAATGGCCTTTGATCTTGCATCAAGACAGCACCTACTCCCACTCCACAAGCATCACATTCCACCACAAACTTCTTACTAAAATCAGGTAAGCATAAAACAGGAGGACTCGTGACTGCCTTCTTCAATTTTTCAAAGGCATGAATTGCTGCCTCAGACCAATGAAAGTTGTCCTTATTTAACAAAAGAGTTAAAGGTGCTGTTATTTGCCCATATCCCCGAATAAATTTTCTATAGCAACCCGTTAATCCCAAAAACTCCCTCAATGCTTTTAAGAGGTTTTGGAATTGGCCAAGATACCATTGCATCCAATTTTCTCGGATCAGCTCTCACACCTTCTTTAGAAATTAAATGACCAAGGTACTCAATTTCTGAACAAGCAAAATGACATTTGGATCTCTTTGCAAATAATTGATTGGCCTCCAATGTCTTCAAAATAGTAGCCAAATGAGTTAGATGTGTTGCCATGTCCTTACTATAGACAAGAATGTCATAAAAAAAGACTATAACAAACTGTCTAAGAAAGGGCTTGAAAACCTCATTCATTAAGGCTTGAAATGTTGAAGGGGCATTTGTAAGGCCAAAAGGCATAACAAGAAACTCGTAATGCCCTTCATGAGTTCTAAATGCAGTTTTTTGAATATCCTCATCCCTCATTCGAATCTTGTGATATCCAGATGTCAAATATAACTTGGAAAACACTGTTGAGCCAAAAAGCTCATCCAATAACTCATCAACAACTGGTATTGGATACTTGTCCTTGACAGTGGCCTCATTAAGCACCCTATAATCGATGCACATTCGCCACGAATCATTAGATTTTCTCACTAGTAGCACAGGAGATGAAAATGGTGATTGACTGAGCCTTATCACACCAGACTTGAGTAACTCAGAAACAATCTTCTCTATTTCATTTTTTTGAAAATAGGGATACCTGTATGGTCGAACACTCACAAGCACAGCATCCTTCTGAAGATTAATATGGTGATCTCGAGCTCTATGAGGAGGTAAAGTAGTAGGTTCATCGAAAACCTTTCCAAGCTGCTGCAGCAACTGTTGCATTTCTGGACAAGAAACATTCTGAGTCTATATGACTTCCACATGCATAAGCTGCAACCACACCCCTTTGGAGCCCACTTTAGAAATCATATTAATCTCTTTATCATCAATTAAACTAGTAGCCGAAGATGTGAGCCCTTTAAAACAAATTCTCTTTCCATGATAATCAAACTGCATTTTCAGATATGTAAAATCTCAAAATATTGGCCCCAGAGATGAGAGACAACTAACTCCTAAGACTACATCACAGCCCCCAAGAGGCAATGAAAAAAAATCATCAACAAATCTGGTGCCTTATATTTGAATGCCAACTCCAATAGTTTTACCACTACTACTCAAAATGTCACCATTAGCCACCCTGACTTGCATGGACTGTTCTTGTTACACCTCCAAACCACATTTGCTCATCAATGCAGTGTCCACAAAATTGTGTGTACTGTCAGAGTCAATTAATATCACTACCTTCTTCTTATTGATCTGCCCCAACACTCACATAGTTTTAGTACTTGGAGACCCACCATAGCTTGCAAAGAAATAGAAGATATGTCTGCAGATTCAGGTTCCTCATGTATCTCTTCCACAACCAATTCTTTCTCATTTGTATCATCACTACACTCACCCATATCCATGCCATCTAACACGTAAACTCTCGGTTTACTGCACTTACGGCCAGGTTGCCACTTCTCATCACAAAAGTAACACAATCATTTCTTTCTTCTTTCCTGCATTTAAGACTCATTTATTTTTTGGTAAGGCAACCTAACCGTAGGCACCTTAGGGCTTCCCAAAACAGAAGATCCCACATTAAATTATGGAGAATCACTAGCATTACTTCTCCATGACCTCTTTGTACTCCAAACATATTGCTCTTGGATTTTTGCTAATCCAAATGCATCATTCAGGGAAGAAGGATTTAACATTCTTATAAGCAATCTAACTTCATATTTTAAGCCACTTAAAAAATAGCTTAATTTGTTTCTCTCATAAATGCCTTTAATTCAATTGGAAATCAATTCAAATTCAGCTTTGTAGTAACAGAATGAACCTGCTTTAAGCGTGTCAACGCCTCCATAGGATCATTATAGGCAGATTAACCAAATCGAACTTGCACTGCTTGCGTGAATTCCTCCCAAGAATGAAAAATTTCAGATTCACTTGCATCTTGGAACCACACTAAAGCATCATTGTCCATGTGAAATGAAGCCAGAAAAATCCTCTAACCAGGAGGCACTTGATGATATAGAAAATATTGATTTGCTCGATAGATCCAAGCTGTATGATCTTTTCTACCAAATCTTGGAAAATCCAGCTTAATTGACCTCATATTAGGTCTGTCACCATTGTTTCTGTAATAAACTTCCCCCGTACCAACATCTGTTTTGCCATCTCTTGATTGACGAAAGTCTTGTCCATCTCTTGTATGCTGTGCACTATCTTCCAAGTGAGGACTGCACGAAAGTTTTGAAAAATGCTACAATAATTCAGTAAATTTCTTATCCTGAATTTCTCTTTCAAATCTCGTTGTTTCTTGTTGTTGAGCTAGGACCGCAATAGCATCTTCGATCTGTTTCTGTTGCCGCTCCTGTTGTTGTCGCAGTAGGTTCACAGAATCAACGATCTATGCATATGATCTCGTTCCTTCTGCCATTCCTGACAACTGATACCAATTGTAATGGACCCTAAGCTAATAGTGGATACTCGAGTAAATGGTGACTGCTTAGAGGGAGTCAGGCCTCCAGAAAGAGTGATCAAGAAGTAGAGAGAGACAGAAGAGAAGAGAGTTGATTAACACTGGATTCCGAAGTTGGCCTCTTTCCCAACAATCGGCTACCTTTTATAGATGAACACTCAGTTACATGAATTTTGTTATGTAAACTACACAAAGTTATAACTAGTTCAACCATTTAATGACATGAACGACAACTATGGAATGACGCCGTTCTATTTATTCTCAGTTACTACTAAACGACACAATCTCAATCTGTTACAACAAAAACAACTAATACTTAGCAAAAATGGTGCATTTCGATAATTCTTTACTATCGATTTGAGGACTTCAGGATTTGTTCATGCAGACTTCCCTCATTCTTCATTCTGATCTCAATCCATGATCTCGTCTAACTTCATAGTTCCCAACCCGTAACACGGATGAGAAAAAGGGACACGGCAGCGAAAGCTTTAAAGCACTCCCATTCCATCATGCAAATGCAAAATCAAAATTTGCATGACGAGTGATTTTACACTAACGCTGGTTTGGATAGATGTAATGAGATTGTTTAAGATGATTTGAGTTGAATAAAATATTATTATAATATTATTTTTTTAATATTATTATTATTTTAAAATTTGAAAAAAAATGAATTGTTTATTATATTTTGTGTAGGAATTTTGAAAAGTTATAATGATAAGATAAAATCAAATCACTTCTCTATTCAAATAAGTTTGAGAGTACTTCCAATGGATTCTTCATCTTATCCTTTAAAATATATTATTAAAACTCACTTTTTTAATTTTACATACGGATTTTTACAATATGTCATCTATCATCTTTTTTTTTGCTATATAATTTAAATATTATAATTTTTAATATTTTTTATTTATATCAAATATGTTCTCTAATTACCAATAATATCTTCATATCTTTTGATATTTGCAATATCTCCTCATATAAAATGTCATATAATTATGTCTTATTTTAAATTAATCCAAATTTATAAACTAAACCAAAATATAAATTAATTTAAAAAAAAGATTATATAATAAAAACATTCTCAAAGTGTATATACAATGGGATTCTTGCACATCTACGAGGATATACAAACCAATTGGAGTCACATGCAGCTATTTTTTTTTTTTTTTTATGTGAATCATATGCCGCTTGCTTTTATATATACAGACCAAATATTAGAGTCACACCAGCCAACACAGAGGGAAAACCAGCCAACGAGGATAGAGAAATTAATTTAAAATGCTTATAGTCATGAACAGTATCCTCCACATGTAGCGAAATTACTATTGCAAAGTGTAAAATAAAAATGATATAAAAGATCCATTGGATGTCACTTTTGCACAAATTTCTTTATATTTTAAAGGCAACTGTATTTTACAAAATTCATTGGGAGTGTTTAGGAGTCGTTTAGATTCAGAAATACTCTTAATCCATTTTATTGCATCTTATCATTACAATTTTTTAAATTTTCTCACAAAATATAACAAATAATTCAACTTTCCCAAATTTCAAAATAATAATAATATTTTTATTCAACTTTCAATTTTATCTAAAACCATCTCATCTCACTATCCAAACAGATCTTTAATTATTTCACTCAAAATTTATTTTTATATTAATTAAAAATAATAGTAAAATGTTATTAATTTAATATAATATTATTTTTAATTTATTTTTATCATATTTTGCAATTCAGATTTCATTTTCTTTGTTCACAAAATCCAATTATCTTGAGCTAATGTAGTAATGGATATTTGTAAAGAAAAAAAGTGTTTAAATTTCATCTGGTAGACACAAAAAGACTTCGATGCAAGAAACAAATCCAATTCCACAATTCCCTGTAGTGTTCTAGTTCCATAAAATATCCTAAGGATCCATTTGGACAGTGAGATATTGAGATAAAATGACTTTAGATAAAAGTTGAAAGTTGAATAAAATATTGTTAGAATATTATTTTTTAATAATATTATTATTTTGAGATTTGAAAAGGTTGAATTGTTTATTATATTTGTGTAAAATTTTAAAAAAATTGTAATGATGAGATGAGATGAAACCGTTTCTGTATCCAAACTAGGCCAAAAAAAACACTTTGCTAACAAAACACTTTGATGAAAAAAAAATCACGATTTTTGAACTTCTACTTACCCCAAAAAAAAAATGTTTTCACCACCTTTCTTGTAATAGAAACAAGTCCAAGCTTTCATGAATAGCAGATCCACTCAAATGCAGTAGCAGTGTTAAAATTCCACAATTCACAACAATGTTACAATCTATATTAGGTAATAAAACAATGCCCATCACCAAAAATTAAAACAAAGATAATGGATAGAGACTGAACTATGGGCAATCACAAAATCAACACATCTAGTTTTACATTTTTAGCACAAAACCAGACTAAAGTATGGACAATCACAAAATCAGCACGTTTGGTTTTGCATTTTTCGTACAAAATTAGATTGAATTATGGGCAATCGCAAAATGCTACATTTTGCTTATAACATTTCAGCCCATCACAAAATAAGCACATTCAACAAAAATCAACTCATCACTAACAATAAAAATATTGCCCAATCATAAAACTAACAGTGCTTAAACCACATCTAGTTACAGAATTGCTGTTCAGCCACATATATTCCCATCACATGTGGCTAAGCAACCCTTAGAATTAGGCAAAGTGTAGTTAAACACTACAAGAAAATCAGCTTATTGTGGCGATTTTTGGTCTGCCGATAATAAAATCGCCGCAATAAGTTATTATCTGCGGCGATTTTCTTGGTCGACGCTGCTTTAAACGTGCGGGCTATTTGTTTTACTTTTTGTGGCGATTTTAAAGTTAATTGCAGCGATTGTTTTCACTGCAAAATAAACTGCATCATTTGCAGCGATTTTTGTGGTAATAAAGGCGAAATAAATCGCTGTAAAAGATGAAAATCTTATACCGGCAGACAATTTCGCTGCAACTGTGATTTTCATCCAGCGCCAAAACCACATGAGGATTTTATTTTTCCCCCCAAATCTCGAAAACCCCTTCGTCCCCAACTTGTTCTTTTTCATTTCTCTCTAGTTGCACATTAACCAAAACCGAAGCACAGAAATTTTCGGGATTTCCCTTCCACTGATTGAAACCACTAAAATCACCTCCAGCTGCTCCAGTCCAGTGGTTCTCGCGTACGAGTAGCGAGTTACTCTGTTCCCCCCCACCGAAACCCCACTAATTGGCATCTTCAATTTCTTTTGCCTCGGCCCTAAAATGTGAAAAAAGTTGTGGTTTTTCTGAGATTTTCTGACTTTGTTCTTCATCATCGTCTACCCGTTTCGTGGAGTGAACGTCGGAGTCGATTTTCCAGCCCTTCGTCTCCTCATCCACTCGGTTGGATTCGATTTTCCAAGGTAAATTACTTTGTTCTATCTCTTTTCCAGTTCTTGATGAAACCGTTTAGGGCAATTAGAAACACTGGTATTTTGCTATAATATTTATGCTTAGGTTTTGAGAAAAACACATTGGACAATCCCGTAAGCGATAGGAAGTGTTTCTCTTGAATATTAATTTCTTTGTTGGCTTTCTTCGACTCTGGCAAACTCCATAATGCTTGGATGTTAAATTAATCTTGTTGTAAGAAAACTAAATTTTTCCTCTGTTATTTGGTTCCTCTAAAAAGACAGTCATAGTTGATCAATCAAATTGTCATGAACGATTTGATAGTACTGTATGTGCAGTACTATGTCATGAACGAATGAAGAAATTCATGAAGAGATCGTACTTTGTCCTCATTTAGAGCTACCTAACTATCATATATGGCAAGAAAATTTCTAATTATGCAAGAACGTCTATCCTAATACCCTCTTAGTTACCTTGATTATAATGACACTTTAGGGGTTAAAGTGTAAGTTTTGGATTCCAATTGGTCTACCCCATGGATATACCACATAACTACATTAATGTGAATTCCCCATCTCAATGGATGAAATGAATGTCATTAATTTATTAAATTAGATGGAAAGTTCAATCTTTTTAATGAAATTTCAATCTTTTTCTTTTATGTTTTCCTATTTCTAAGTATTTAATATAGCTATGGGTACTATTGGATAAACACTCTTAACACTTCACAGTTTTTATATAGCAATGAGATGATATTATTTTTCTGTGTACATTAAGTACAGTTTATTTTATTAACTTAATATTTATCTTATTATTTCAGGTCATTTACTCAAACAATATTCTAAATAACTGATGTTTTAAGTAATATTGTTTAGTTAATTACCTAAAATAATAAGATAAATATTGTGTAAGTTAGAAATATAATGTTAGAGGAAGGGCGGAAATGAGGCCCCAGGAACGTCTGGGTGCAAGGAAAAACAAAAAACACACAATTTGCGGCAAACATCAGTCGCCAGAAATAATTTAAGTCCCCCGCGGCGATGTAAATAATCGATTAAAAAACCTAATTTCGGCGATTCTAACGCGCCACAAATACAGATGATAGACATGTATATTTATAGAGGCGCTAACAAAAATCATCAACAATATTTATTTTCGAAGATTATGGGTCTTTTTCCGGCGAATAATATATGTTGCTAATTATCTCTTTCACGACGTAACAAAATATCGTCACAAATATATAGGAATTTACGGCGAAAAAAATTATATTCGTTGCGATACTTATTCGTAACAAATATATTCTATCGAAGATTTTGAAAAATCGCTGAGAAAAAAATTACCTTATAGCGGCGATTCATCGAATATTTGCGACGATTTTTTTTTGTTGCTGTTAGTGTTTCTCAGCAATTTTGTTTGAACTGAGACCCCTATTTTCGACCTTTTTTTAGCCTATTACGGCGAGTAATAATCACCGAAAATAAGATTTTTCTCAACGATTTTTTGTTATTGCTGAAAATTATCATAATCGTCACTTTTAAATCGTCGACTAGTTGGCTATTTGAAAATTGCCGAGAAAGAGTAAAAGCAGCTAGTTTGGCGGGTATTTTTGACGATTTTGCGTGCTGAGAAAGACCTGATTTCTTGTAGTGAAATATCTACTAATGTTAATTACAACGTCGACATAGGCTGGACAAAAAGTTACACACCTCCAAAAGGTGTGGATGGATCTTCATATGTAGATGTAGTTGCAGACTTATTCTTTAAAGTCTCGTAAATTTCATTCTGAAGACTTTGGAAATAATCTTGTTGTATTGCATTCATGCCAACAAGATCTAATTTCGCAAGTTGTTCACTTCTATCCCGTTCTACCTTGGTGATCGCTTCTCTTCTCTCTACCATATACATTTTTTTGTCATCGGTCATGCAAACTAAGGTCTTAGCATTTTACTCAGTCTTGAAAACGACGCTGTATTCTATAGTGAGATGTGCCTCAATTATGATTAAAAAAATAATTACTCGTAAACAGAGTTTTATTGATTAAGAGAGTATACAAAAGCCCAAATATACGAGAAATATACAAAAGTAACATCTAAGCGTATTAGTTTAGTGATATAAGGAATTCATGAAAAGTCATGTCATGAAAATCATTTACAATTGACTAATGGAGTAAATATTAAAAAAATAAGTTTCTAAGCTTATCCATTGTCCACTTATGATCTTCAAAACTTTGTTCATTCATCTCCTTCCAAATGTACCACCATAGGCATATTGGAATTGTCTTCCATATGAATGCAATTTGAGAGTTGCCTCGAATGACTTTCGAATCTAGTCTTAACCGAGTGAAGAGTTCATTCTATAAAGTCATGGCAATCTTACAATAAAGTATTAGATATTCAACAGACTCTCCGCTCTTTTTGCATATGTAACAAGAATTTGTGACTATGATTTGGTGTTTCCTCAAGTTATCTAGTGTGAGGATATTCTCCGAAAAAATTGTCCATGCAAAAGTTGTGTTTAGAGGTGCCTTGGTCTTCCAAATGCTCTTCCATGGAATTGATTTTTGTTGCGCATGGACATGGCTTGGTAAGAAAGAAAGGAATGTGAATATCTCTTTCTTAGAGGGGCATCAAAAAATCTTGTCTTCCACTCCCCCCAAC
This sequence comes from Pterocarya stenoptera, assembly GCA_003123785.1. NCBI lineage: Eukaryota > Viridiplantae > Streptophyta > Magnoliopsida > Fagales > Juglandaceae > Pterocarya > Pterocarya stenoptera. The sequence goes on along the minus strand of QEOT01007336.1, from coordinate 8,360 downwards.
AAATGGGTGAAATACATAATGTCAAAGAACGTCGACGAAACATCAATTTCTCAATCTTATGCTTCTCTAAGGAATGTTACATTCCATTAGGTTGGACAAAAAGTTACACACCTCCAAAAGGTGTGGATGGATCCTCATATGTAGATGTAGTTGCAGACTTATTCTTTAAAGTCTCGTAAATTTCATTCTGAAGACTTTGGAAATAATCTTGTTGTATTGCATTCATGCCAACAAGATGTAATTTCGCAAGTTGTTCACTTCTAGCCCGTTCTACCTTGGTGATCGCTTTTCTTCTCTCTACCATGCACATATTTTTGTCATCGGTCATGCGAACTAAGGTCTTAGCATTGTACTCATAGTCTTGAAAACGACGCCGTATTCTATAAGTGAGATGTGCCTCAATTATGATTAAAAAAATAATTATCTGTAAACAGAGTTTTATTAACTAAAAGAGTATACAAAAGCCCAAATATACGAGAAATATACAAAAGTAACATCTAAGCGTATTAGTTTAGTGATATAAGGAATTCATGAAAAGTCATGTCATGAAAATCATTTACAATCGACTAATGGAGTAAAGTATTAAAAAAATAAGTTTCTAAGCTTATCCATTGTCCACTTATGATCTTCAAAACTTTGTTCATTCATCTCCTTCTAAATGTACCACCATAGGCATATTGAAACTGTCTTTCATATGAATGCAATTTGAGAGTTGCCTCGAATGACTCTTGAATCTAGTCTTAACCGAGTGAAGAGTTCATTCTATAAAGTCATAGCAATCTCACAATGAAGTATTAGATATTCAACAGACTCTCCGCCCTTTTTGCATATGTAACATGAATCTATGACTATGATTCGGTGTTTCCTCAAGTTATCTAGTGTGAGGATATTCTCCGAAAAAATTGTCCATGCAAAAGTTGTGTTTAGAGGTGCCTTGGTCTTCCAAATGCTCTTTCATGGAATTTAATTTTTGTTGCACATGGACATGGCTTGGTAAGAAAGAAAGGAATGTGAATATCTCTTTCTTAGAGGGGCATCGAAAAATCTTGTCTTCCACTTCCCCGACAAATGGGTGAAATACATAATGTCAAAGAACATCAAAGAAACATCAATTTCTCAATCTTATGCTTCTCTAAGGAATGTAACATTCCATTGGAAAATCCCATTGGAGATTATTAGTAGGCCTGCAATCGAGGCTTCTTTCATTCGTGCTAGAACATAAACTTGTGGATAAGTTTCCATGAGTGCCCTATCGCCAGACCATACATCATGCCAAAAATTGACCTTGGATCCATTATCCGATATTTCTTGTATACGTATCCCATCCTCTTCTTATATGCTTCCACAAGCCCACTCCATCAGGCCCACTCATCTCATTAGAACAACATCCTCCACATGGTTGTCCATGTTTTAATTCAATGACAATTCTCCACAAGCCCCCCGTTCATAGTGATATCTCTATAACCATTTGTCAAGCAAGACTTTGTTGAAAGATGTCAAGTTTTGAATATCCAATTCTCCTTCTATAATGGCAGAGCATAATGTGGCCCATTTCAAAAAGTGAAATTTAAACTCATCATTTATCTCATCTCATAAGAAGTCATGTTGGAGTTTCTCCATGCAATAAACCACATTGGTGGGGAGAGAAATAATGAGAGGAAATAAGTTGGCAAATTGGAGAGGGTGCTTTTGATTAAGATGACCCTACCACATTTGGATAAATATATCTTCTTCAAATTAGCTAATTTCATCTCCATCTTTTCTAGAACAACATCTCAAATAAATTTGGACTAGACCCTAGCACCCAACGGGAGGCCAATATATTTCATGGGCAGCTGCAATATCTTGCATCCCAAAATAGTCTCCACATTAGGAACATCCCTCATTGACACTACTTCTGATTTGGCCAAATTCACCTTCAATCCTGATACAACTTCAAAGCATAATAGAAAAGCCCTCAAAGCTCGAATTTGTTAATGGTTGGCCCTACAAAAGATTAAGGAGATGTTTGGATAGTGAGATGAAAATTTTTTGTTTTAGATAAAAGTTTAATATATTATTTTTTAATATTATTATTGTTTTAGGATTTGAAAAAGTTGAATTGTTTATTATATTTTGTGTAGAAATTTGAAAAAGTTATAATGATGAGATGAGATGAGATAAAAATTTTGTATTTTATCTTGGTTGCCAAACCTATCCTAACGTATCATCGACGAATAATAGATGAGAGATGTTGAGAGAGCCAGTAGTTGCCTCCTCCACTAAAGATCCATATATGAACCCACCCTCCACGACACTTGAAATCATCTTACTAAAAGCTTCTTTCACAAAAACGAAGATTAGAGGAGAAAAAGAATCACATTATCTCAATCTTCGTGAACTTTTAAATAAGCATTTTGGCATGCCATTCACCAATATAAAGAAACAAGTCGTAAAGATACAATGATGGATCCAAGTACACCATTTCCTACTAGCCACATCTTTCAAACATGTAGAGTAAGAATCTCCAGTCAGTATGATCATAGGCTTTGTTCAGGTCCAGCTTGCACAAAAGCCCCGGCTTTCTCGACTTGAGTCTAATATCCAAATAGTTTTTGGTAGTAAGCATCGAGTCAAGGATTTGCCTGCCTTTTGAGTCTTTAATATTTACCAAACTAATAAGATGATAATCTTTTACCTTTACAACACCAGGCTTTTTTAGTATGAGCTTTATAAAAGTTGCATTTATGCTTTTTTCTCAAACCTTCCATTTTCATAAAATTCATGAAAAACCTCATTATGTCATCTTTAAGCACTTCCCAACATGTTTGAAAAAAAGCCATGGAGAGACCATTTGAACATGAAGCTTTTTCACCTACCAAGCGTTTTAGTACTTGCCTGACCTTTAACTCCTCAAACATCCTTTTGATATGTTCCATTCCCTGCGCATCAAGAATGTTAAAAGCAAACTCATTTGATCTCGATCTCCAAGAAAATTGTTCAGAGAGCACATTTTCACAATAACTGACAATATGATATGTGACCTCAGTTTGGTTGGAGGAAGCCACCCCATAAATCACCTACGTCTCTATAACATTGTTTCTCTTATGTGAATTAGCCACCCGGTGGAAGAACTTGGTGCATCTATTCCTTTCCTTAAACCATAATAATACTCACGATTTTTATCTCCAAGATTTTCTTCCAATAAGAAAGGCTCTTTCAATGTCTACAATCACTTAGATTTTACAAGTCCTTTTTGCTTCAGATAGTTCCCTCTCCACTTCCATGTCCTCCAGTCCCTTGAGTTCCTCAAAGAAAGTATTTTTTGGCCTCCCACATCACCAAACACTTGCTCATTCCACATCTTAAGATCTTTTTTCAAGGATTTCAATTTGCAAGCCAGGATATAACAGGTTTCCGTGAAATTAGTAAGAAGACCACCATTGTCGGACTATGTCAAGAAATCCTTCTGACTTCAACCACATGTTCTCAAACTTGAAATATTTTGGGTATCCATGAAGACTTCCACAATCAAAGAGGGTAGGAAAGTGATCAGAACACAACTTAGGGAGTCTCTTTTAAATAAGGTCTAGATGGTGTGCTTCACATTTTGGTTATATTAGAAATCTATCGATCATTGACCAAGAGGGGTGTTCTTGGTTGCTTGACCAAGTGAAGGAGCCTCCTACAAGAGGAATGTCCAATAAATTTTTTCAAATATGAAGTTAGAGAAGGCTACCATTGTTGGGGTAAAGCTAGAACCACCTGATCTTTCACTCAGGAATTGAGTGACGTGGAAATCGTTGCCACTACATTAAGGTAAGTTCCATATGCTACTTATTCCAGCTAGCTCATCCCATAATAAGCTTCGTGTGTGATCTAGATTAGATCCATAAACACCAGCGAAAGCCCACTAGTATCCATCTACAACATTCTTAAATGAGCAAGCCACGATAAAGTCCCCCAAAAATCCTCTATTTTTCCACTACTCTTTTGTCCCACATCGCTAAGATATCTCCTTTTCCTCCATTGGATGACAAGTAATACCATCCAACTCGACTACAACCCCACAAGCTCCTAATAATGCGAAGGGGGATAAATTTAAGCTTCGTTTCTTGCAAACATACCATATATACTCCCCATTTACGAAGCTATTTTCTAACTTTCAGACATTTTTCTTTCTCATTTAGCCCCATTTCCATGAAACAATTTTTGGCTTTATAAAAACTCTTCATTGCCCTTCTATTTGATCTTCCACGGTTTGAGCTCCTCTCTCTTACTCCATCATTTATTGTTCAATCAAGCCTTTTTAATTCTCTAGCTCTCTTTTTAACTAAAGTGAGCTTCCCAGTTGAGCTTGAATGAGTCTATCTTGCCTTTATAGCCACAATGAGAGCTATGAATTGGTCCTCGAAGCCGTCACACAAGATCCTTACACAATTTTGAATCTCTTTTGCCTTGTAGATAACCCAATCGAAGACCTAGATGCTACTATTATGACTTGGATGTAGCGAAGATAGTGGAGTTGGTTCATCCCAATAACCCTTTACAGTGATAAAGGGGTTTGTTTGTACCATATCCAAGTTGTCGAAAATAGGACCCAGCAACACCCAATGCTCTTCCTCCGCCCCAACCAGTTCAAACACAACTATCACATTATCTGTAAACTATGTTTCCCTCATGATATGCCCTTCATAGAGCCCTACCTCTGTTTGAACCTCTCACAGGCTCAAAAAGCCTTCCATTTCCATAGAAGGCACATTCTGGGTTGATACATAAGTGTCCCCTTAGGTTTGGATAGTTTGGGCAATAATTTACACATTAGAAACAAGTCCAACATCTATTCTTCTAAGCTTTGGTGTCAGCCCCGCCCCCTCATCCATCGAGATACTAGCCACCCACTCGAATACCTTCGTCGATCGGAACTGTGATGTCTCTATCTAGTATATCTTTGGCTCCGATGAGTTTCCTACGATAGGTGTGCGTTTTATGGCCATTACGTTTACCACTGACGTTATCACCGATAGAGAATCTATCGGGGTGCCACCCATCTACTCCCTGTGCTCCGACGATGAGTTCTATGCATCCCTCTCCCCGAGATTCATCAGCGTCAAGGACTTTCCAGGTTTGACCCGCTAGTGGACTTTTTGTTTCCCTTACTCAGCTCGTGAATATTACGGCCCATTTGTATTCCTGAGCTCAAGTTTGAGTCCAAAGAGCCAAAACCTTGTAATTGTCCCATTTTCTTTTGGCGTAAGTCTATCTTATGGCTTATCTCGCTGACCACTCTCCTTATAAAGCCTATTCACTATCTCTTTCACTTCCAACAAATGCCTTTTTCAGAGATTTGAGGTCTCTAGACACGCGTCTTGCATAACCGGCAATTGCCATTTACATGTTTGCCTTGGAGCTTTGGACCACATCGGACTCAAAATATGTCCTATTTCTGGTGGTTAGGTATACTCTCTCCAACGTATACAAATCAACCCTCCATATTTCCATTTCTGCCTCTTCTTTGTAATGCTCCTCCTTATATTTTTCCCTCTCCTCTGTTGGGCACACTTGAAATACTATTCCTCGTTGTGTTGCTTATGGCTCTGTCATATAGCTCCGTAAGCTCCTGGGCCATCTTCCTCCATCCTTGCCCTTTCACTTCTTTTAGGGATGATGAGGATACCTCGTCTCCCACCTCCATTATATTCTATTACTGCCAAATACCTCCCATATACATTAGTGTTGCATTGTGCTATAAAGGCACTATTGCCATTACAAGAGATTCTTATAAACTCCTATTCCAACCGAGAGCACTCCTCTTCTGATTGGGAGCACTCCTCTAATGTCTTCACTATCCATTTCTCAGTGAGGGTACCCAATACAAGCTCCTTCACCACCTTACTACCTCTCTCAACAATGAGAACCCATCAACCACCTTCCATTGATAATTCAAAAGATTTTGCTTCCAAGAGGATCAACTTCGTTAGTCCTATCCTTACAAATTGACATCCCTTAATACTAATTAAGAGAATTGCTAACAGCAAGAATCGTTGAGAAAGGACAAATCGTACAGAGAGAAAAAAAAAATGGAATCATTTTGTTTACCCTCTACTCATTTTCTGTATCCCTTGCCTTACTTAATTATGAAAAAAAAAAAAAAAAAGGTAAGAAAAATGTTAAATGTACTCACAAAAAACTTATATATCCACATGGTTTTTTTTTTTTTCTTTTTATGTTTTGTTCTTTTAATGAAAGTGGTGTACAGATGAGAAAGCCATGTGGTCGATCCAAGATGTGCCCAAAAAGTAATGCTCTTCTTCATCTAAGATATTGTCGTAATTAATCATACTTTGTAATAGTAACCACTTAAGTGGTCGATAAAAAAAGCTATTCAAGATATTTTATATCATCAAACGTGACAGAAAATAATAAAATTTAGAATAAAGAGTAATATTTTTAAATTAAATAATATTAGATACAATTATAAAATATGCAAGCCACACACTCCATTTAAAACGGTAGAATCTTAAAAGTATAGGTTTTACTAACATAATGGGCCAAATCTTAATGCACGATGAAGCCCATCCTCTCACTCTTTAATATATAATCAGGTTATTGAATTCTATAATTATTTTGATTGCGGGTTAGAAAGGAATTCTCTCTCTCAAAACATCATTGCTGACAAATATATTTGGAGCAAAGGATCGAGTTGAGTTCTTCAAAGCAATGAGGTAATCTCTCATCCAATCTACATATTATGGATGAAATGACATCAATAATAAAAACTTTCCTAATATGTTTTGGTAAAATGCAGCAAACAACCATGACATTTCTAAAAGAAAATATTCATTTTATTCTCTTCCTCTCTTCTCTTGCTAAAAAGTATATGCACCTCCATAGCTATTTAAGAAATTAAAGTTCGAATTAAATTAAAAAATTACTTTTAGTAATAAAGAAAATGCGTATTAGTCTTTAAAAGCATGCAGTATCCAAAACACAATTTTAGGTTGTATAAATCTCGCATACTCTTTTTAAAAAATAGTGAAGTACATCATTAAAAAAAAAAAAAAAAAAATTTCCTGTGAGTCCCAGATTTAACTACTCTTTACACAAGAATGCATGAAAATTGTATATTTTAAAACTGCAAATATCATTTCTCATCTAAAAAGGAAAAATGTTTGATAATGTCATTTCATCAAAAATACAAAATATTTGATTATTTGAATTTCAAATGTCTCTCTCTACCCTAAAGTTTGATCCTGTAAATGTCAATGTATGCTGAAAAATGAGGAGCTTGGCAAGAAGATTATTTTTCAGATGCCAAACCTCCGAATAAAAGGACACCTAAACCACCAATTGCCAAAGTTAGAATAAGAGGGACGCTGATGGAATTGGTATCAATCGCTCTGTTTGTTCGTCCATGTTGTGATCTCTCTCCCCTGTTCTCATGGAGAAAAGTGGTCAGATTGTCCAGTTGATGAATGATTTGCCGTTGTCCCCGGGCAATAAGAAGTATCTGTTCAGGAAACAGGTACCATCATCAAAAGTGTGCAATGGAATATTAAACTTGAATTGTGGCATAGATACAAACAGTTATGGACAATCATCTTGAATTTGTATTTGATCAGACATCCACTGCAACATGACAAGGAAGACCCTCTGTGACTTGCGGCATATACGATTTAATGAAATGGATAGATCTGTCACACTTGTTAATATTTAACCAAAAGCAAATTTATCCATAGTTGTAAGGAAGAAGAAAAGCCACGCTTCATCATGCATATTCCTCTGACACATCATGGTTGGCAGCAACAGTCATTTTTGTTTGTCGGATGATGTTGTCTATCAATTTTCTGATGAAAGAGGACAAGAGGAGCAAAAGTTTCCATCTCGAATGGGGTGACTTAGTAAGGTTATTAGGCTGGCACTGATATTCTTACCCGTTTTGTTTGCACATAAATGAATAGAAGAAGAAAAAAGCTTTCATCCAAAAGAGTGTTCCTTCTATCAGTATAAATGAATTGAATCTCATATTTATTTACACCCATTCTTTCACTTATTAGGGATAGTTTACATGTCGTTCCTACTGACTAGTGTTCCAAAAAAGTAAATATCACGATCAGAAAGAATTGATAATAATTTGACCCTAAAGGCTGCTTCACCTACTATTTGTGAAAGGAGATTCAATGTAATCTCATAAATGTTATTCACACCCACATGAAAAAGGTATAATTTAGTACTACACTGGCAGGGTAATGTTCTTTACCGCTCCACTTTGCAAAGTCTGTCCTTGATACACTCATCTCCCACATCTTATCATCCGAACCCCTCTTCCTAATCCTTTTACTTTCTCTATTTTGTCTTTTTCCTGTTTTGGGGGGGGGGGG
>QEOT01007335.1:9207-27746 GCA_003123785.1 Pterocarya stenoptera | reverse complement strand
TGATATGGCATATGTTTCAATTCCAATGGTCGGAATTAGATCCTCCTGGGTGAGTTCCATAACTGATGGGTTTCAATCTTGATAATTTGAACTTGCTAATCCTATCGTTGCTGGAAATTTTCCGTGTAATGAGTGCAGGTTGTGGCTGCGAGCAGCCCCCAATACTTGGTACGGCTAAGAGTTGCTGGCAAAAAATGTAGATTCTTTGTTCCCGAACCCAACTCTGTATTGAATGTTATTATTCCATCAAGTAATTCTTTTATGGGATCACAATGGAGCTTAAAATATTACTTAATGACAGATAAGGTAGAGTTCTAACCTGAAAGGAGACGGCCAACACCCATATTTAGTTTTACTTACTTTCACTATGCTGTCTTTCGTCGTTGGATTAGAAAACTTTATTGCAGACGATGTGAATTTGTTATATTCTTGCTTTCCCATTTCTTGCCCAGTCGTAGCTATCAATGGGCAATGATCCCGAACAGAGGAAGCCCTTTGGTGAAGGCTTGGGTTGAAGTGTTGGCGAGACTCGAAGAGTGCTTTGTGGAGGTCGCCATCGGTTGAGTCCGGACTCTAATTACATGAGTGGAGAAAAAGACTTGATTTTTTAGTCTCAGCTCTTTCTTATATTGAGTCTGACTACGGTAAATTTACGTTTCTTTTACAATCAGCGAGCGCCGAGTGTGGTATCACTTAAGTCTCAGCCTGATAAGTATTCATGCTAAAATAAGCATCATAGTTAGAGCTCAGGAGTAGTTGACAACACCCTCATGATCGGGTGGTGGGGATTGTATGCTCGAGGTTCGGTGCATTGATAGACAAGTCAGACAGATGGCAGTGGTTGATCTCACCTACTTGCTTGGAACAGATGATCTTCCCTTGGAGTGGAGTCTTGGGGCCCCAAAGTATCATTCCTCAACAAAAAATGTTAGAACAATTTGCATCCCTATTAATTGTGCGATTTATGTAAATGGAATTTCAGGTTTACCATGCATGCGATGGTCAAATAAAAAATGCAAAAAGGCCGGGAGAGTCGCCTTTCTATTAAATAATGTCAAAAGAAAGAAAAGAGGGGCCGGGGAGGAAAGGAGGCTGCTTTATTCTTGTGCCCTTTGTTCTCTAGATCTGTTCAGACTTGAGAGTAGGATCAGAGAGGAATTTGTTCTGTTTGTTTATAGCTTTAGTCCTGGACCCTGGAGGAGGAGTTATGCCCCTTTGGGATCACCACCAGCGCTACTTTTCCTGTTTCTTTTTCGTCACTTCAGGCCCTCATGCCCACACGTACCAGACTCAAGCGACGACCGCAAGCCCCCATCCTTCCATCGTCTTCTGCTGAAGCTGCATGCCTTGGAGAGAGAGAGAGACAATCTGCCAACAAGTGTCGACTAAGCAATGTATGTGATAAAAAAAAATGATGAATTAAATATTAATTAAAAAGGTGCTGCATCATCATGTGTAAGTACGTGCTAGCTAGCTTGATTAATAGGATTCGCCGATGTGGGCTCACTTTAAAGCAATTTGGTGCGTTACGTACACTGTAGCTGTGCATCGGAAATGGAAGAATACAGACTATTAGTATTAGTCGAGTAGTGGAGGTTGTACGTGCCGTGTCCGCTGGCGTGCACTAGCTAGGTATAAGCAGCATGCATGCATGCAGTACCTGTTTCCTTGATCTTATATTCCATCATGCATGGAGAAAATCCCGGCATTGAGTTTTGACAATATCGGAAAATATCAACAAAATTTGTAGATAAAAAATTATCGATTCCTAATATTCCCTCTTATGTTTACATGCAATGCCATATATGCACACGGATCGATCCTGATCGAAGTTTCCGTATGACAATCGATCGATGATATCCTTTTCTCCCTCCTATCTGGGGCCGGGGTTCTAACCCAATCGGCCATGCATCATGATCTCTCGTTCGTTCGTTCTTTCTTTTTTCTTTTTTTTTTTTCTTTTTCCTTTTACTCAACAACTAATTATATATCCATCATGTACTTAAGTATATATAAATGTGAGAGAAAAGTTAGCCAGTGCAATTCATCATGGCCATTGATGGCGATTGAAGATTAATTACATTATATATAGTTTTCGACTTTGGTTCAATATGATCGTGTGTATATGAGGTAGTACCGGACTCGCAACTCCTTTATGATTCTTGCCTTTATAATGACAATTTCAGATGGGCCGAAAGCAATTGGCACTTAGGTTCTCAACTACTGGAGCTAGCTCCACGGTACTCGAAACGAAGGTCATGAGAATAATAATAATAATGGGAAACATGCATGGTCCTGTGCATGCCACCATCATTTCCGAGTATATATATATAGGACAAATACACTTAATGTGCTAGCAAACAAATTAATCAAGTGGAAACAAATTCCTTGTGAAGTGACTGCTAGCTAGCTTGCTGCTCACACTGGGGAAGAATATTAATCATTTTACAGTATATATCATGTTTTGATGTGTGGTTGCTCTAAATGTTGTTGGGAGTGGTGGCAGAAATCTGGCCTGGAGTCTATCCACATAGAATATTGTCTAGATTCGTTCTTAGGTGGGATGATGCGTATGGTAGATAGTGGAAATATGGGGTAAACTACTTTTTCTTGATTAGGGCTTGTCAATCTTAATATTTAGTTGGTTTTTGGGTCCCCAGATTGCTCATTCCATGATCTGAATGGAATCTTCTGTCTTTCGTCCTTCTCTCAATAAACCCCGTGATATGAAAGGAATCTCTCTCTCACTCTCTCTCTCTCTCAAACTTTTTCATGATATATATGCTTAATTACTAGCTTGCTCTCTATATATACCGTGTTGGTAGGGCACTCTACCATAAGATCGTATGATGCCCGAGAGCAACATGATCAAGAGAAGTGCATGTGCACTTAAAGAGTGCTCAAAACTCTAGCTTGCATGTGGGTACTCACCCTAAATCAATAAAACACAAGAAATTTAAGTCCTAAAATCAGTAGTAAAGAAAACACATACTGCATGGAACTTTCATGTAAAATTTGAGTACAAAATTTTGTTTGACAAACTTATTCCATTCATGTTAGATTTAAGTTATTTGGAACAGGGGAGATGAGACACGTGTACAGTTAATGACTTATTATTATTATTATTGTTGTTGTTGTCGGATAGAGCAAATTAATGTTAGTTTGCTTAGTGTGAATGATAAGGAATAGATATAGGCCGTGAGTATGCATGGTACTTGATCGGCCATATATATATATATAGTTTTAAGAATATATATATATATAATAATTAAAGGATTGTCTTGAGTTTGAAGGGAAGATGGATGGAAAGAGATGATGAGTGAGGAGTACTGGTACATGTGATCAGGAAAAGGGAGATGCTAGCGATGATCAAGCTAGAAGAGCAATGCACACGCATGCACGACGTTGCTTTTTAAAGCCTTTTTCCCTTAACTTATTAGATCAAGCTAATCTCATCACTTTATCCCTTCCTGCAAACATTCTCTTGCATCTCCTAATCCCCCCCAACTTTATGCTAAACAAATCACTTGTGCTAGCTTTTGTTCTTAATTGTTTTAGTTTCTTAGCTCTCTCTCTCTCTCTCTCTAAAAAGTTTAATTAGGAGCCACGAGTGCAATCATTGTGCAAATAATTAAGCACCCCCCACACACACACTCTCTCTCTCTCACTCTCTCTCTCACGTACACAATCAGCAGATTTGCCGACTGATGGAAGTCATGAGAGGCAGGTTAATTAGATTATATATCATGGTGTTTGATCATGATACTGTGCTCAAATCATGCTCTTAACGGATCTCTTCCCTGGTGTTGTACATTCAAAAGCACCATACCTAGTGTCATAGGATCAATTAAAGTTGACTCCATTATTCCGTACCCTTTTTCGAACACAGATCATCCTTTGGATCGACTATCTAGCTAACTAGGTTGAATGGTCCAAATTAATTAGAGAGAAATATGCACATTATCATGGGTACTTCCACAAAATTTAATGTTCTTTGTAATTAATTAAGAATGTTTGAGAAGTTATATGAACGTCCCATATATATATAAAGTATTTAATGTTGTATCTATGTCTTTATGCATTGGATGATCATCTAATTCAGTCAACAACTATTTGAGAGAATCTTAATTAATTATATTGCCCAAATCCATGAAATTTAATGTTGTTAATTTCCAGTACTATATATATAATGTATACGTATATTTACAGCTTCTGTATCAGGTATATATACAACAATATTATATGGAAAATTCTATAGACCACACTATCATTTCACTTTTATCCCACTATACATGATGTGGCACATTAACCACTATTGAATGATCATTTATTAGATGATTTATTATCATTTAACGGTAATAAATATGCCACATCTTACATAGTGGGATGAAAGTAGGATGGTGGTATGATGTATAACATTACTCTTAACCGGCCACATTAATTATATCCATGAAATTGAGTCTAATTGGATACATCATGTTTAATTATAACCATATATAAATCAGGAATCCGTTAGAAAGTGCATGATACAGTAAACTAATTATTATTGCATCCAAAGATTATGATCACTAGATCAGCAGTCACATAATTACCTTGTCGACAATCTCTATGGGCACAATGATAATCATCAAGTTGTTATTATATATATATATATATATATTTCTCTGTATTCATAGTGATCTAGCTAATTAACTCACACTTATAGATCCCTGGCATGTCATGAACACTGACAAAAACCTTGATCGATCGTTGACTAGTTTTAAGGAAAATCTAGTGATTTTAACATGGCATGATCAGTACTGGTGAGAACAAATATATATAGTTATAATTTATACAATCCCCCCAAATTAATTTATAAATAAAGAGCTAGCTACCTAGCCGCGTTAGTTGACTGGAGAAGAAGGCAATTGACCTGTTCATCGAGTAATAACTTAATGAGATATATATATATATATCTTAAAAAGAAAAATCAAATCTCTGCTTTAATAATGGTAGTAATTATTATATATAGGTTAATATTTACTACTTGTGGTCATGATCATCGCAATGATGAATCGTACGGATGGAACTAATTGTATTAAGAACGAAGGAAATCACCATATATATATGGACTAGCTAGCTAGGTCGATGATGATGATCAACAGCTAGCTAGCTGCTAGGCTATATTATTATCTTCTTACTTAATTACATTAATATATCATCTTCGCATACATACATGTTAATCTATGCATGATGCATGATTACCATACATACGCATGATCACATGCATGTGGTAATTGTCATGAATATATTGTATGAAGTTCTTTTAGGTAAGGGGGAAAATGTAAGAATTTTAAAGAATAAAATGAAAATAAAAAGAGAGAAATTAAAGATGGAAAGAAACAAACCTTAATAACTTTGCTTCCTTTTTGGTGGAAAAGCGACTAAGTAAGGATCTAATGTCACTTCATGTGGAGGAGGCAAAGCATATTTTATATATATATATATATATTTATATATTTATATATAAAAGTATTTCAATTAAATAATGGGGAGGGAGAAAAACAAGTTCATAATTGGTAGATTAGTTCGAGGTTGGACTTTATATATTCACGCAGTCTTTTTTATTTTTTAACTTATTCCGTCAAAAATACAAAAGTAAACATATAAAATAAATTTTATAATATTTATTATTGTCTGTGTAGATTTTTAGTTAATCTTATAAAATATTTAATATAATTTTTTTAAATTTATTTAATATGTCTATCTATTTTTCATTTGAAAATTTTAAATTCTAAAAAGAATTTGAGAGAGGTCGACATAGGTGGGAACAATTTTATTAGTCATAAAAGAAATTAAAAAATCAATACTTTTTTTTTTTATAACCTGAAATTCATTTCAATAATGTTTTGAGTGTATTAAACATGGAGGTTGCAAATAAATACATGATATATTCGTCCCTCCTTATAAAAAGGCCTGTAATAGGAACAGCTTCTGAAAGGAGCGCGCACTCTCTCTCTCTTTCTCTCTCTCTCAATCATCTTCTACTCTCTCTTTCTCTCCACCAGCGTGGCTTTTGGCTTTCTTGGCTCTCTCTCTCTGGGCGATCAAGCACCCATCAATGCCCAAGTTGCTTTATCTCCCTCTTCATTTGCTCTCTCTTGAAACAAGAAACAGAACACGAACAGTAGTACTCCTTGCGTTGCAGATCATCTTTTCTTACTTCGTTCACGTACCAATTATGCTTTCCTCCATTGACCCCTCGCTCTTCTCTCTCACTCTCTCTCTAAAGCAGACAATAAGAATAAATAATTGATAGCGTTTAAGAACTCATTGTTTTACGGTTCTTGGTTCCCTTCATTCTCTCCCTTCTAGATCTCCTTACTGTACTTGTATAGAAAAGCATGGATAGGTGGGGCAAATCGCTACGAGAAGATCGCCACCGACACCGGAGAGACAACCCATCTTTCTCTTCCACTCTTCTCGACACGATTTATCGGTCCATCGACGAAGGCTACGGCAAAGAACGGGAAGAGGAAATCATTCTTTACAGAGAAACCATGAGAAAGAAACAGAGCGATGGCCTAAAATTAGAACAAGAAGCGAGCTTCCGACGACCATGCACGATCGAGAATTACTGGATTGACAAGAAAGTGAAAGAAAAGGTATCGGGACGCCGGAACTCCACGGCGGACTTAGAAAGAAAATCGAGAGATGACCGCGGTTTTACGTTGCAGAATTCCAGCTCGAGCTCTTCGGAGTCCAGCTCCGGAGCAGGGTTCTCTTCGTCCGAGTCAGAACCCCTTCATGCGTCGAAATCAAGGGCTTCGTCTTACTCTATGCAGAGGCCGAAACCTATTCGGACCAGTTTTTCCCAGAAGCCTCAATCGGAGAAGTTTGGTGGTGGCTATGGTGAACGAAGCAATTATATTTCTTCTTCAACGCAAAAGCCAAAGCACGAGAACGGTTTCGTGAAGACCAAATCCAAGGCCCTGAAAATCTACGGAGATTTGAAGAAGGTGAAGCAGCCGATATCTCCCGGTGGACGCCTCGCGAGCTTTCTCAACTCACTTTTCACTGCAGGAAACGCAAAGAAGGAAAAGATGTCGTCGTCATCAGTCGTTGGAGGGTATGATTCAACCAGTTCGGAGAGAAAATCCAAGTCTACAACCACAACATCCACATGTTCTTCCGCGTCTTCGTTTTCGCGGTCTTGTCTAATCACGACACCGCCTCCGATAAGTAAATTCAGCAATGGCACCAGTGGTGCGAAAAGGTCGGTGAGATTTTGCCCTGTTAGTGTGATTGTGGACGAGGATTGCAGGCCATGCGGGCATAAAAGTCTACCTGATCAGGACAAACCGGGGATAATGGCGGTTTCTACCATAGGAACAGAGGGGGACGAGGAGATCAAATGTTTTGTCATGGGTGGCAGTTATCGGGTTGAGGAAGTTGCCAAAGATGGTCTGTTCAAGAATTATCATAAAGAAAAGCAGGACATGAATATGAGAGAGGTGGTTCTTCAAGATCACGACAATGGAGATTCTTCTGAGGAAGAAGAAGAAGAAGATGATGATGATGATGCAGCCAGTTGTTCAAGCTCTGATCTGTTCGAATTGGATAATCTTTCAGGCATTGGGATCGAGAGGTACCGCGAAGAATTGCCCGTTTATGAAACAACGCATTTCGATACCAATCGAGCCATTGCCAATGGCTTAATTATGTAACTTCCATGCACAGTACTTGGAAATTTTTCTTTTTCTTTTTTAGCCTTTGAGTTAATGGTTTGGGGGTTTACTTTGATAAAAAATAATATTTATCTTATTGTAAGTACCAGCAGGCTTTTTTTACCACCCTTTGCTTAATTCTCTCTTCTTTTTTTTCCAGTTGCTTTTTTTTTTTTTTTATTAAAGAGAAGGTTAGAAAATACTTTCACCACCAAATAATTGCATAAAAATAAATTTATAAATTGAGCTGACTTGGTATCATACGTTAGATTGTAAATTTATTTTTATTATAAAGTAGATCTAATAGATTTTTTGAAACCGCATCACTTTGTGAATTTAATTTATGTAACAATTCTCATTTTTAGTGACTATGATCCATTAAAGTAATGAATATATAAATTTACTTGAAACATGCTATAGTAGTGATGGATATAATAATTGAGGTAACAATATTATTTATGATAAAATTAGAGTATCATTAATTTTATAATATTCGTGTTACCTTTCGAAAAAGAATGCACATGATGAGGTCTAAGACACACACACATATACATATATATATATATATATTTATATTTATATAATATGAGAAGTAAAGAAGAAGTTATCAAAGATTGGCAGATAATTGTAGTCACGAGCGAAAATGGAAAAAGGTAAAGAGAGGGTAGGTAGTACTGAAGAAGATGAGGTTAAAAGCAAAGGCAGATTTTCTACTCTTCCAACCATGAATGTAAGAAGAGTATGAGTGCGAGACTGGGACCTCCCTTTGCTTGAAGATGACACTATCTCCAAAAACTACGTCATGTACGAGAGAGAATTTATAGTCAAAAAACTGAAAAAGTGGCTCAGTAGTAGTTCATCCGTAGAGATAGATAATTTTTTTAATTTCTTTTATGCAAAACAATCTTTATTAAATTAGATTTTGATTAAAGTTATTAATGGCCGGATCGGAGGGTGATCACAAAAATCATTAATCGCCGGCGGTGAGATCAGTAGTGTTTTACATGCAGGCAGTAATTAAAAGAAGGTGATTTTGACGAGTTTATGGAAAGAAAGGAGGTCAGGGCTAGATGCATGCATGCATGGATGGTCTCAATATAAGCTGTGGACAGAATTAGGATCTAATCAGCTTTAATTGATTTTTTTTTTTTTTTGAAAGAAAGCAAACTTGCATTCATCTAGGAAAAACAACTTCAGAGTTTACAATAAAAAAAAAAATACACGCACAAATTGATTCCAAGTCTCTAAGGACTTCAGAGTGTAATAACGCATCCTTGGCTAATGCATGAGCAACTTGATTAGCTGTCCTTCTCACATATTGAAACTTCCAAGCTGCAGAGCCACCAAGAAATAGTTTGATGTCTCCAACCAGGTGACCATACATATACTACAATTCACCTCACATCCATTAACTGCATTCATGACCATTACCTGTGCATCACCCTTAAAGATAACATTCAACATTCCCAAATCTCTACAAAATGTACATGCTATTAGAGCTTCTCGAGATTCTACAGGAGTAGAGTCTGTACAACAAACAAGAGATTCCCCTCATGACTGCTAATACATCCCCTTGAGCATCTCTTGCCACAATGCCAATACCAATCCGATTTTGTGCATGATCTATTGCCACATCCCAATTAGCTTTAACCAAACTATATTCAGGTGGACTCTAGTGGTGTTGCACATTTTGATTCCGACAGCTAGGAGAGACCAAATCACACTTGGCTTGTCGATAATTCTACAATTGATCCCTTGCTTGTGCCATTAAAATATTTGGATGCAAAAAAATCGACCATTCAAAAACAACAGCATTTCTACGAAATTAGATCTTCTCATTGTAACACCCACTTTAGCAAATTCATTATCATCTAATATACTAACGGGAACTTAATAAGATCCATAAAATCCAGGAAACAGCTATCCATTTTCTTTATTTTTCTATTGGAAACACTCTACTCATCCCCTGCAATTGGACAAGACCATAATGCATGCAAAACATCTTCCTTAACAATACCACATACAATAATGATCATATTCAAGGACCTTCTTAAATAAGTTTTCTAGAGTATGGAGACCATTATGACATGCTTTCCATAGGAAAACTTTAACTGCATTGGGAGTATTTAGTTGCCACAATCTCTTCCAATCAAAAGCAGCTACACTGACCTTAGAAGATTCACCTCTTTCCCTATCCATCAACATTTTTTGCAAATAGTAAGCACTAATTACAGAAAAAGTACCAGATTTGGTATAGTTCCATATCAATGTATCATCACTATTCAACAGACTTAAAGGTATTTGTAAAATAGCAGCTGCATCAATCGGATCAAAGTTGTCATTCACCATGTCAGTCTTCCATCTCCAGCTCTCAGAATCAATCAAGACATTTACCTTTGTTGTTTTTGATAACTCAACAGGTGGGGTTTGAATTGCAAATGTGCTAGGTTTTGGGATCCATTTATATGTCCAAATAGAGACATTCCTTCCATTATCAATTCTCCAAATTATACCTTCATTTAACAACTTCCTAGCCCCATGAATACTCCTCCAAACATATGAGGGTTTATTACTCGACCGTGAATTATTAAAATTTCCATTGCGATAATACTTAGTTTGCATGACCCTGACCATCAATGAATTAGGCTGCTGAATAAGTCTCCATCCCTGCTTAGCAAGTAAGGCCTTTTTATAGCATTCAAAGTCTCGAAATTCCAAACCACCTGCACCTTTGGAGTTACACATCTTTGACCAGTTCACCCATTGAATTTTTTTATGGTAGTAGTGTTGATTTTCCCACCATAATCTTTGAATCAATTTTGTTATTTCACAGAATAAACCTCGTGGCAATGCAAATACATTCATACAATAGGTAGGAATGGCCTGCACAACAGTCTTGATGAGCATTTCTTTTGTAGCTTGTAAAAGAATTTTCATCTTCCAATTGTTGATTTTTTGCCACACTTGATCAAGAATATATTTAAAAGTCTTAACCCTACTTCTCCCAATCAACACAGGAAGATCAAGATACTTTTCATAACAATTCACAGCCTTTATGCCAATGGTACTTACAAGATACTGCTGAGTCATTAACTTGGCGTTCTTACTAAAATATATTGTTGTTTTTTCTTTATTTAACATCTCACGAGAACAGCCTCATATGCTTCCAATAGTTGCTGTATATTCAACCATTCATTTATATTAGCTTTACAAAATAACAAGCTATCATAAGCAAATAGAAGATGTTGTATACGAACACTTCCCCTACCAACTGGAACGCCACATATCCTACCTTACCTTTCTGCTTTCAACAGTGAATGACTTAATATTTCAGCACATAGGATAAAAAACTAAGGGGAGAGAGGCTCCCCTTGCCTCAACCCTCTTGAGGGAAAGAATTTCTCACAAGGAATCCCATTCACAATTTGACCACAAACCTCCGATAAAGTCCAACTTGCTTCAAATCTAAGAGCATTAGCAATATTGGACTCATCAAATTCATTTTCAAAATTTGATGAAAAGTACATGTTTTTCATAATGTAAAACCTTTCTATCCATAATCTCATATTGGATTAGCCATTGAATTCATCAAAATAATAATATCATATTATTTTTTTAATAATAATATTTTTAATTTTTTCTTTCATATCTTGCAATTACACTAACTATATGTTAAGTAATAAATTAATTTAATACTTAAATTATTGTTTCCCAATTAATTTTTTTCCTCAACCTAATTACCCAACAAACACATTTTGCCATATCTCTTTGAAATATTGACAACTTTTAAATATTGAAGTTCTGTTGAGTGAAATATTGAAGTTCTATTAAACGGCACGACATCAAATTTTCAGTTAAAAAAAAACATTAATTAAATCATAATTTGGCTTCTGTGGCTTCTGCTAATCAATTGTAGTATTTCACTCCAAGCATCTACAACCCACCAACAATATAATCCAATTGCGTGCGAAATTTGAAGATATGTGATTTTGGTAATAAAATAATCCGATGGCCATTGAATGGTAGTTCTTCAAATTTGGAGACAAATGTGAAAGTCCTATTGTAGCTAAAAGCTTCACATTTGAGTAGAAGATGAATCCAATGCAAAGATTTTAAAGTAAAATTCATCAAATTTTAAAGATTGAACTTATTTAATGAGTCCAATGCTAGTGCTCTAAAGGGCTCTACCTTTTTTTTTACCTTATTTTTTTTCACCCATTTTCATCAAAAGTGGCCAATGATCTGAACGACAATTTGACAAGATTAGAATGTCCATATGAACATTCTACCTTTCTTTCTACCTTAATTGATTCTCTTAAGCCTTAATCGATGTCAAACACACACACACACACACATAAATATATATATAAATATATATATATATATTATATGGTTGGTTTCTTGCAAAGGCGGAAAATATTTGACAAAAATTTGGTTTGTCTGGTAATTAGCAAGGGTCAAGGGGAAATGGTTTGAAATGTTTCTAGAATTTGCTAAAAGACATTAATTTGCGCCCGATGATAAACCGGCTTTTGTTTTTTTAATCCAACAGGAAATTATCATCAAGTCTTGGAACTCTTATATATATAAATATATATATAAATTAGGACATAATTAAAATTTGGAAATTATTTTTTTTTTCTCCAAATATATGAGATTGAAGCAATAATATAAAAAATTCATGATATCCTTAAAATTAATATTCATGCCAATTAACTCTCGCGAAGGGAGTACTTACCTCACAAAGAGGAAGGGCCTCTTAGTGATCTTACTCCTTCCGCAATAGCTTAGCACCCCACCTTAAGAGGGGTGGAGGTCATGGATCCTGACCGCTTAGTGTCAAGAGGGCAATGCAAGATTAATTGTCCCCTTCTTACCCCTCTCGGGGTGGGAGGCTACCGTGATGCGCGCATGGAGAGATGGAATATCCTCCCTCCTTGTCATTTTTCTTTCTTTGTTTTCAAAATAATTATTGACAATTTTTTTTTTTCTTTTGTGAATAATAAGCAGCCTGATTTTTCCAATGGGAAAATAATTAATAAGAGAAATGTTACTTTAGCCACAAATAACTTATATAAAAGTAAGCTTACAAATTGAGTCTATGGCTTGATCATGCAGTACATTAGATTGTAAAGTTATTTTTATTAATGTAAAGTAAATCTAATGAATCACATGAAATCATATCAGTTTGTGAATTTTTTTTTATATAATCTCTTTTATATGGTTGTAGCACTTCTTAAATAATAATTATCCTATAGGAACAATCATTATTCTTAAAAAAATGAAGGAGTGGTACTACCCATGCATGCAGGAAGAGTAATAAGGTGGGCAAATGATTGGCATAATAGCTATTAATCCACCATTAATCTAGGATCTTATAACACGCGTAAATTATCAAAGAATTAGCGAAGGCATAAGCAAAATTAATTGGTCTAATCATTTGGCTAGCTCCACATGATGAAACTAGCTATATATATATATAGTACTTTTAATTTATTTACAAATTAAAGGGCTTTGTGTATAATTTGTACTCATATATACGTGTCAAGCTCCATAATATTCTTCTTAACTACTACTACGTACTCATTCATATGTATATATATATATATATCACTTAATTAACATGGCCAGTCCTCGATCTGATGAATGATCTCAATCAACCGGTCTCATAATTGATAAGGACAAGACGTTGCATTATTATATATATTTGATCTCCTTTCGCACAAAAAGTGTTTTTAATTTGAATAATTAGTAGTACTTAATTATATATCATGATGTTAAGATCATCAGTGGGAATTAGGACCACTGAATCGTAACAGTACTAATTTGATCATATTCTAATTTAATTAATTAGTTATAATCATGGCAGTATTCTTAACTAACATATATATATATATATAAATATTTGTTAAGGCAAAGCGATATTGGAGTTAGGTTGAACTCTAAGAAAAAGAAAAAGGCTAATCTACGGTCAAAAGTCATGTTATATATATATATATATAGGCTCCAAATGGCTACACACACATATATATATATATGTATGTATGTATAGATTCGAAAAAAATGGGAGTTGGGGACCGGTTATATGATATATATACCTTAACGAAAAATAATATAAATCATGAAGGATTAATGGTTTAATTAGTTAATGCAATTTAATTGGCATGCAAACATGGAAAATTGTTTGTTTGGGTACATTAAATTAATGGAAAAAATCTATATATTTATCATCCATTTTATCATCATTTGGCCTCTCAATATTTTTTGATGTGGCATTAAATGATAGACATACATGAAATAAAACATAATAAATAGCTTCTAATCATTTAATACCACATCATTGAATGATGAGAATATGATGATAAAATAGATGATTGTGTAGCATTAATTCTCTTAATTAATATATACTAGTCTTTCTTATAAAGGTATAATTACGTACGCACGATAAGAAACATATTATAATCAAATTTATTTTAAAGCTAAAAGCACTATATAGATTAGTATTTGTGAAACAAAGATGAGGTTATAATTGTACGTACGTCACTTCAAGATAAAAAGAAAAAAGAAAAAAATAAAAAAAAGTAAACGGATATTATCTTTGAACAAGAGTACTGATCAAGATCATATATATATATATCAAATATATATATATATATATAGTATTGTTAGGGATAAGTTCCAAATGCACAATTTTCTACAAACCTTTTGTAAAAAAATGGATCACATCAAGAAAAATTAAATTTTTTTACACTTTTTCATATTGTGGTTTACTTTTTTATAAAAGAACTGCACGAGATTTGTATATTTAAAACTTGTATATATCATTATTTTTAGATATATAGATTAGTTTTAATCACATCAGTTAATATAATACTTTTTAAGTGATTTTATAAGTAATTAAGCTATCTGATTGAAAAAGTAGTTAGAATGTAACACATTTAAGTGAAGAAAAAATGTATTTGCAAATAATTTAACTTGTAAGTCCGCATAAATTAAGAACACATGCATGATTATATATATATATAGTAGAATTTAATAAATTTTTAAAATTTTCTCACAAATCAATCAAATTATGTTTATATCATGAGTATTGTGAAAAGTCGTGCCCTATATATTAATTTGTAAATAGAATTTTTTTTCAATAATATTTGTCTGTTATATATATATATATATATATGCCTGCATGATGAAGATCATGAAGTAGGGGGCGTTGCCTATGAAGAGGATGATGGACCAGCATGCCCTCAAGCGTGCCGCAGCAAACTGACACATGACAAGTTAGATTTGGAAGCCAGCCCACACTACCCAGACATTTTTTTTTGGTCAACCGCACGTGAAGGGCTGGGCCAGCATGTCACAGGTCCTGTCGCGCACGCACACGTGTGATACTAACACAGATGCCCGTAAGGTAAGATCCGCTGTCAAAACTAGGTGAGGGACCAGAACTATCTCTTTTTATTTAGAAAAATGTTACTTTGTTAATTTCCTCGTTTTTACATCCATATATTTTAATTTTTTTATTTAATAATTAAGAAAATAATTATTAGTGTATTAATTTATATATATATTTTTAAAAAATATTTTAAAATAAATAAAATAAATAAATGGACCAATTTAATCTAACGGTCAAATATAGCGTTTTACTCATTTTATTTATTTAACTTTGCCCCTTACTACAGCCTAGCAAAGAATTCACCACCACTCAAGCTCTGACACCTGTACTATCAGGCCACGTGTGCGTGGTCAAGCTTCGTGCTCCCACATTACCGTGATGTCCATGCATGTTTGATGGGGGGTACTACTGGTGGAGAGGTTCTCTTTTGGGGGATGGGTAATGTCGAGAAAAGGGAAAATGGGGAGAAGAGAAAGAGGGGGGAGGGAGACAGAAGCAGCTTTAGTAAAGGAAAAGAATGGTTATGTGTGTGGACTACTGTGGATCAGGAGTCATAAAAAGAGAAAGTGAGGAGAAATTTTTGGTGATCCCAAGAAGATCGCTTGTTGTGAACTACTGCTTACAGTGACAGCAGCTCTTCTTTTCTCTTAGGAAAGAAATGAATAAAGATGCATAAACTGTGACATTTGATCCTCCTCCATTTTCCAGTCGTGTGCATGTCAGATGATCAGAATATATTATCAGGAAAAAAAAAAAAATTGTGCTTTCAAATTAGGGTTTCGATCACTTAATTGATTGATTAGCAGATCCTACCGATACATTACCGATACATTACCGATACAACATTTTATTGATTGTTTCTCCTCGTACACAAAAACATGCATTCTTAAATTAATGGCAGGGGTTTTTTAAGATCTATTAAAATTAATTGAAGAAATTAAGGACGGCATGCATGCATATTGGACAGCTAGCCTTAATTTGCGACAAAAGCCCTTTCTTTATTTTTGTAATGATCATCTTGTTCTTCGCTTCTATGATCATGCATGTGGAATTTAGCAGAATACCTTTAGCTTTGGGTTGGTTATTTTAAGATTCTTTAGTCATGTGGAAATGGAAACTAGCTAGCTTTAAATTAGAGGACCCAGCTGCTTGCAGCCTCTTTGTGCAGTCTTATAATAGACACGTACAACTAAGCACGAAATTTGAATATGCATGGCTGATTCTGGAAGCTTGATTGATTGCATCTGCCAGAAGCAAGATTTTCTTGAGCTCCATCCACTTTCTTTTTTCTCCTTTAAAATGAAATAAACTACGGCCACCATTTCGCGTTATAATTTCATAGATCCCACTAGCGAATCATTTTTTTTTATATTAATTATTTTTTGTGTGGATATTTTATACCTAGGAATGACCGACGTCTATCCAGGAATAATGATATTTCACAGATTAATCATGTAATGAAACTCTAAGCATGCATGCCTTTAATGACATCTCACTCTCATACTTATTTTAGAATTCATGCATCGATCTCATCAACAAATTTAGCTTTCAAGTTCTTACACTACCCCTTGTCACTTTATATATATATATAGAGAGAGAGAGAGAGAGAGTTGGACTTTATTGCCAGATAAAATATCATGTAAACGTTTGATCACATGGCATGAGTAGCCCTAGCTAGCGATCGAGCCTGCCAAAAGAAAGAAGTACTGGTAGTGGCCATGATCGACCCAAATAAGCATGCATGTGTCCTGGTGGGAAAACCAAGGCTAGCTAGCTGGCACTTCCATGAAAATGAAAAATCGTTGTCTTCATCAGCTTGGCCATAATCTTCAGGAAAAATATCCCTTTCTTTCGTTTAAAGCTTCTAAACCATCCTTTAAACATTGTGCTGAGTCATGCATGCATGCATGAAGCCAGTAGCTAGCTAGGCTCCTTTCAAATAAATTCAATCAATCAAACACTGCAGCTTTCATGGGTGTGTTGTAAACTTTGAGCACCATAATTATAGAAATAGAAAGCGATTGCGAAAGACTTGTTACCTAGCTTTCAGTGAAGGAAGGCTAGCATTCATGCATGCAAGGTAGAAATCTTAAGTTGTGGCTCCATTAATAATTATGCAGATCATTATAGCTAGTGATAATGACTGGTTCTCGATCGCCAGTTATAAGATGCTTAGAAAAATTAAAGCCACCAACGGCTCCCCCAAGGATGACCACTTCGTCTGTACGTAGCTCGATCCATGGATCGCCTACCACCACACATATCATATCATCATGTGATCTTTACCCGCTTCAAAGAATATTCTCTTTCTAAATCCCTAGTGGGAAAGGTATATTGCTCTCCAACGAGAAAAGCTGCATGCATCCATGGTCTGGTGGCTCATGAAATTAAATATGGCAGTGCCGCGGGCCCACTTCGCATGCATATATGCAATTTGAAGCTGAGAATTAATGCATGATAGATTACAATCTTTCAAAATGAAAGAAACTGATTGATTTGTCTTCATGCATGATAGATGATATATAATGACTGATTGAAGGAATTAATTAGATTTCTACAAATGATATCATGCAAAATGTGCACGCAGCATTGCAACCTACCAAAAGCTAGGTCCCACAAAAAAGGGAAATTTTTTTGTTTGCGGCCATAATTAATGCAGGCCTGCATGCTCTCAATATCATGCATGGTCGGTCCCGTAACAAGCATTAAATGGGAATTGCAATGTATACTATATGATGCAAATTAAGAATATTCTGCATGCCTCATAAGTCACATGATATATACGTCTTAATTAATTGGCTTATTTGAAGCTATAGATTATATAGACTAGTGGTCTGTGTTGGCTGGCCTGGTATGGCCCATATGGGAAATTCAAAATTGTTAGAACGTGCAAGAATCTTCGCCTAAATTCTGCTGAGGTGCATTAATAATTAATTGATTCGCTAGCTGCACCCACAACGCGAGGAGATCTAGAAATTAATCAGCTTGAGCTTTCGATCGGATGGATGCATGCAGCTTGAATATATATGCAGAAAAAGTAGTCTTATGCATGTTGTTAATGTGCTGAAAATATATATTAATATTGGTTGGTCCACATCAGAACTTCAGTGCAATATAGTTGAAGAAGTCATGATTTGCTGTGTCTGGATGTTGAACTGAGTTGAGTTTTTTATGAATAGTAATAAGTTGAGGTAGTCGAGTAAGTTTTGTAGGACCTACTTAACATGAGTTTAAGATATGTTTGGATGTTAAAATGAGTTCAGATATATATATGAAAATTTGAAAAAGGTTGTAAGTCTCACGTATAAAGAGGTTTTAAATTGAAAAAGGTTGTGGGTCCCACGTGTAAAGATATTTTGAGTTGAGATGAGTTTAGTGATTTGAGAGTTGAGTATTTTGATATTAGACTCAATTTAAAATTAGACTAAACTGAATTGATC
>QEOT01007333.1:0-32351 GCA_003123785.1 Pterocarya stenoptera | reverse complement strand
TTCTCTAAGAATATTAATACTACTAGACGGAGGCGTTTATTGTCCATCACTTAGTTCTCGGAAGGGGTGTTTCCGTTCAAATATTTAGAGGTGCCAATAGTTTCTAGCAGATTCATATTATTACATTTCCAGGATCTTATTCAAAAAATTCGAAACAAGATTGAAGGTTGGAAAATTAATTTCCTTTCTACTGGGATGAGGTTGATCCTCTTAAAGCAGGTATTGTCTAGTATGCCAATTCATCTTCTTTCGGTGATGCATGTTTCGAAAATGGTATATCTTCAGATTAATAAGATATTTAGTACTTTTTTCTGGGGCTCTATTAATGAGAGTCCTAAGAGAAAATGGGATAAATTTTGCAAACCAGTGGACGAGGGAGGGATTGGGTTGAGGAGTTTAGTTGAGGTTCAAAAATCGTTACATCTTAAATTTGCCTGGAATTTGCTTTGCTCAGACTCTATATGGAAAAATTTCTTTTGTACGAAGTACATGCATGGAGTGCACCCGCTGGAGATTAATTCTTCTAAAAGTACCAAGGTCTGGAAATCAATGGCTAATGAAATACCAATTGCTCTTTTGCATTCTAAGTGGATAATTCGTGAAGGAAATGTGTCTTTTTGGAAAGACAAAGGGTTGAGCTCTGGTCCTTTAAGGGAACAACATCCGGTTGTGGGAGACTCAAAGCTGAAGGTAAAACATATTATGTAGAGTAACAACTGGGAATTGGATAAACTGGAACAGTTAGTAAGGCCTGAAAAAGATGCAAATATTGTTCATGAAATCAAGGGTCCAAGGCGAGGAGAGGATAAGCTTATCTAGATGGAAAATTTGGATGGATCCTTCACATCCAGGAGTGACTGGTCGTTTGTTCGGGTCAGTAGTCCTGAATGCCAATGGTCGGATTGGATATGGAATGTAGCAATTCCTAAGAAGATTTTTGTTTTTATGTGGAAGGCCTTAAGTTCAAGCCTTAGTGTGGATGCCCGTATTAGAAGACTTGGAGTGCCTTTAGTCTCCAAGTGTGAGTGCTGTCGACAAGGTGCCTTGGAGGACATCAATCATGTGTTATATAGTGGTGACATTGCTACAACCATTTGGAAGTTCAGTTCACATATTTTGGGAATGCCATTTGTCCCAAACCGTTCTTGGAGAGTAACAATGGAGGCTTGGTTTCGGAGAGCATCAAAATCATCACAACTTGGTAGTCTTATATAGGCTTTATACCTGGGATCATTTCCTGGAATTTATGGATGTGGAGATGTATAGCCAGGATGGAAGGGAAGAAGGAGAAGGTTCATGTTTTATGGAGATCAGTAAAATATTGGATTCATTGGGTGGGCATTAAAATAAATAAGGATTCTCAACTAAAGGAAAATGATGTTAAAGTTTTAAAATCTTTGAATCTTCCTATTAATGCAAGGAAGAAGGAAGCCCTTAAGGTAGTAGGGTGGGCAAAGCCGAAACGAGGTGGCTTTAAATGAATGTGGATGGAAATAGTATCAATAATCCTGGAACCTTGGGTGCTGGAGGAGTTGTTAGGAATGAGTTCGGGAAAGTGGTGTATGCTTTTTCCAAATCAATTGGTCATGATAGTAACAATCTTGCGGAAGTTATGGCACTTTGAACAGGTCTTAAACATTGCAAAAGATTGGGGTTCAACAACCTGATTATTGAAATTGATTCGTTATTAGTAGTGAATTGGATAAAAAACGGAAGGTGTACCCTTTGATACCTAGAGGACTTCTGGGAAGACATAGTAAATATGTTGGCAGAGATGAACTATTATGTTAATCACATATATCGGGAAGGAAATAAGGCTGCCCATTTTTTGGCTAGGCTCGAAGGTAGTGGTGTATCACATGAATGGTTAGGACAGATGGAACTTCCTCATCAGCTTAAAGGGATTATCAGAACGGACTCATGTGGGCTAGCTCAGCTTAGGAAGTGTTGAAGGCATGAGTGTGGTGCGGAATGATGCTTGTGGCTTTGTACACTTCAGACATTGTGTTTTTGTTGTTAGTGTTAATAAGTATTATGGCTTTGATGGGTATTCTTGGTATAGTAATGGTACTCGGTTTTTTGTTTGGTTTTTTGTTTGCTCTATTTCCTTTGTAAAAATCCAAGTGCTGTGATTGTTACCACGGTATTCCTCTGTCATAAGTGAGGGCTCATTAATAAATGTGGGCATGGGTCACTAGTGGACATGTGACTACCTTCTCTTAAAAAAAAATGTAAAACTCTTTTTGAGTTTTTCAAAATCAGAAAACAGGAAGTATGGATTCAATACTAGAAATCTAATGGGAATGGACATTTTCCAAGTATTCATTGAGACCTCATTTTTGGATAATGGATATTTATAATTGCTGCCTTTTAAAACATTGAAATAGGCATGGGTCGATGAGTAATTGAGCTTTTTTTTCCTGGGTAGTATAAGTTTATAGGTTCTTTCTTTCTACATTCCTTTTATGTTGCTATTATAATTAAAGTTATGCCAAGATCTTTGATTTTGTTTGTTTTTAACATAACCTTCTCTTTTAAATATGTCTATGTTTGGAAGCCTATATGTTGCTGAAGTTGATGTTTTCAGTTCCAGAAGAGAGACGAGCTTTTAATCTACAGATCGAGAGGATGCGAGCTCTTATTCTGTTTGATGCTGATGTTTTGGGGCTCGAAATGAAGGGCAAGCTCATTTTTTCATAAAACTTTGTCATATCAAGATCGATGAGAGGATGAAAGAGTTTCATAAAGCTTTCGAGCACCTCATTGAGCTCGAGTTTTGAAATATGGGAGCTCAAACAAGACGTACACGTTGTATGAGGGGAGATCATATGCCAAATGAAATTGAGAAATAGACTAAGGAGAGGTTTGGATAATAAGTTGAGATCAGATCAGATGAAAATTGAAAGTTGAATAAAATATTATTAGAATATTATTTTTTAATACTATTTTTGTTTTGATTAAAAAAAATTATAATAATTAGATGAAATGAGTTGAGTTAAGAGGCTCGCTCAATCAAACAAGACCTAAGGCCTGGTTTAGATAGTAAGTTGAGATGGTTTGTATATAGTATTAAAATATTTGAGTTGAGATAAGATTAGTTTGAAATAGTTTGAGTTAAAAATGTTTTATGAGATTTTGAGAAATAAAAGAAAAAAAATTGAATAAAAATATTATAAAGTTATTATATTGTTATAATATTATTTTTATTTTGAAATTTGAAAAACTTAAATTGTTTTTATTATATTATTTAAAAGTTTGAAAAAGTTGTAATAATTAGATAATGATTAGATAAAAAAGTTGAAGAATTAAAAAGTGTTTATATTTGGGGTATTTTGATATTTATATAAAATGAGATTAGATGAGATGAGGTACATTTCTATATCCAAACCAGACTTAAAAAACGTCTCCATTGAGTTAGTCAGAAATAAATTTTTGTTGCTTTGTATTTATATGATTTCAATGTGTAAACAATCATCGTATTTCATATATTTTTCCGTTTTATTTTTCTTATTTAAAGATTATTATATAGTTTTGAATTAATTTTATGCTTGTGTACAAAGTTATTATTTATCATAAAAGTTCTGGTTATCTAGCTTAATTGTTAAATAAGATATTGACATTCAAACATTATTAAATTCACATTCTAATAGTAAATCTATTTACATTCAAACGTTATTATGTCTATGTTTGAACATTCAGACATTGACGTTATAACATTCGAGCGTTACCAAGTTTACATGTGAATGTCATGTGTGTGGTTTTTACTTTCGAACGTTATTTTAGAATGTCACAATTTACGTTCAAACATATTAGGTTCAGAGGTTTGAAATATGGTATCGTTCGGATGTACTTTTAGTGATAGAATTCAACCGTCGCTATAAGTTGATCGCATTTGAACGTTCAACCAAATGTTGGGACACAAACAATAACAAAAAGTATTTTCAGTGACGGTTGCACTGTATAGTATCATAAAATCTAATTAGTGACGCAATTGTTATGTCAATAGGTTGACAGTTTTTATCCATCAAGCAAAAGATTTTGTGATGGTTTGGTTTCTTTGTGATGGTTTCGTTTGTCACAAAAACTACGATCTATTAATGTAGTACTATTTGATCATCCTCAATCCACTATTCCTACCATTGCCAATATTAGCAACCATAAGCTCAACTTATTTTCATTATGAAAAATTCTACTCATCATCTTCAAACTACACACCAAACATAATTTTATTTTTTTTTCTTACCAAATATGTGATGTATGAATGATGAGTAGAAGAACTTAATTAGTTTAGAAAGAATAAAACTAAAAACAATTTGAAAAATAAAAAAAATGTGATGTATAGAGATGATGAATATAACAGGACTCTTTCATTTATATATTACTTTTTTTAGGTAATTAACTCTAGCAAGGCTTGAGTACAGTTCCTATGGATTTGGATCGGTTGAATGAATACGTGTTCTTGTGCCTTATTATAAATCAGGAGCGTATGATATTAAGGGGTCCAGTTCCAACGAAAACTAGAGCCAAACTAGACCTTTAACCCCCCTAAAAACGTCTTGTTATGACGTCTACAGTGTTAAACTCACATACAATATATATATCCCGACATTGTAGTCTTTTAATTTAGTTCTAAGAAAAGCTCCCTTGAACTCCTAAAATGCCCCAAGCCTAATCCCTCGTATACCTGCATGCGATAATAAAGCTTTAATCATTGAAATTATCCTTTAAAAGGAAAATGACCTTTCGGTTGTTTCCCGAGTGAGTACGAGCATTTGAATGACAAACAAATAGAAGAAACTAAAGTCCCGTGCGAAAACCACGTACAACTTCACATACCTTGATACCCAGGATCTGTCCATTGCTATTTTATCTCTAGTACTATAAATAACATACAACCATATCCATGAAGCGAGATGAGAACTTACATTTCTGAACTATCATTCGAAATGGCTTTGAAACTAACACATTTGGCAACTCTGGTGCCGTTTCTAGCCGCACTGCTCGTTCTCCAGCTTGTCCCAACAACTTTATGCGATGCCAACCAAACGGTGGCATTGGATTCAGAGTCAAACCTAGACGCATGGATTGCACTAAACAAGAAAGAGTACGATGAGGCTTCAAAGCACAAACTTTCCGACAACGCCCTAATCTCATCCCTTAGCAAAGCTCCGATGAAGATCATCAAGGTCAGAAAAGATGGTGCCGGAGATTTCAAGACGGTGACCGACGCCGTTAAGAGCATTCCGTCGGGAAATACAGACCGAGTGATTATATATATTGCTAGTGGTGAGTACAAGGAAAAGGTAGTTGTCGATAGGTCAAAGCCCTTCGTGACGTTCTATGGGCAACCGGACAAAATGGTCACCATAATGTATGACGGTACAGCAAAGAAATATGGTACATGGAACAGCGCCACCGTGGCCATTGAGTCTGACAACTTCATGGCGGTCAATATTATCTTTCAGGTGCGTTTTCGCACTTCTTTTCTTTTTATTTTTCTTAGCAAATATACCACTATCGTAAAGATAAAAGAGGGTGGGGGTAAAAAAAGTGGTAATACCAAAAAAATTAATTTATATTCTTCGTCTTTAATTTTTTATTTATAATTATATTTATGCAAAATATTTTAAGCGAATAGCTATCATATAATATTAATTTTTATATAGTTTCATTGGAGTGTATTATATATATATATATATATATAAATAAGGATGATAGAAGATGGCTACAGATTTGAAGAGTGAGATAAAAAATTTTTATTTTAAATGAAAATTTAAAACATTATTTTTTAAAATTATTATTATTTTGGGATTTGAAAAAATTGAATTGGGATTTGAAAAAGTTGAATTGTTTATTATATTTTGTGTGAGAATTTAAAAAAATTATAATGAAGAGATGAGATGAGATGAAATAAGAATTTTATCTTTTATCTTTGCCCCCAAACCTGCCCTAAATCTTAAATAAAGAATAACGTTAAAAAAGAATAATTCTACATACAATCGTGAAGTGCAGAAACGCCATGTAATCACTTTAAAAAAAAGTAAGGTTCACTATTAAAAAAATTAATTTTTGTGATGTAGATTTAATATTTTATTCACTTTTTTAAAAGTGATTATGCGGCGATTGCATAATTCACGGTTGCAAATATATTTTCTCTTAAAAAAAAAAAAACAAAGAAAAGAAAAAGAATTCATATCATAGTATCACAAGAAAGCCATTGAAGGCAATACATATACTCGCAGGTTGGGTGGACAAATTCTCATCCATCTCTCTCTCCAAACGAGCCCTTAGCGCTATATCTGAAAACTAAGCATGATTCCAACCTAAGCAGTGTGATTTCATCACTAGCAATCATGATTAGATTTCTGATTATAGGCTCAAAATAAGGTATATATGGTACTATCTGTTTTGTGGATGGTGTTTACAGAATTCATCTCCAAAACCAGATCCCAGAAAATCCGATGGACAAGCAGTGGCACTGAGGATATCAGGGGACATGGCTGCATTCTACGGTTGCAAGTTCATAGGGTTCCAAGACACCTTGTGTGATGACCGGGGCAGGCATTTCTTTCAGAGCTGCCACATCGAGGGCAGTGTTGATTTCATATTTGGAAACGGAAAATCCCTCTACAGGGTAAGCTGCCAATCGTTGGTCTTTACCATTTTCTATAAGATAAAGTTCAGCAAAAAATTATTGGACAGTTTTTAATATTTCACAATTGTGGTGTACGGTGGCTATATATATAAATATGCAGAGCACCACCATAAAATCGGTTGCAGAGAATTTGGGTGTGATCGTAGCACAAGATACGAATGGCAAATCAGAGGACAGCGGGTTTGTATTTGACCAATGCAAGATACTGGGGACTGGCGATATGTACCTTGCTCGAGCATGGAAGGAGACATCTCGGGTTATATTTGCCAATACATACATGGGCAGTAACATCAATACTGGTGGTTGGATGAAGTCTCAGCACCAAAAGTATGCATCCAATTACCCATCTTTCCCCGTTTTCATTTAATATTTTTCTTTTTTTTTTTTTTAAGAAAAACAAGTATTTGTGATGATAATAATTATTTGTGACGAAAACAAACTCATTTTAATAGAAAATAACTCTTGTAGTGATATTCAGTCTAACAACAAGTTGTATGTTGATCGAATAGTAAGAGGTGATAAATAATTTCACGTTAATTATATATATAATAAAATGAAATTAGTGAGATGAAAGTGTAGTTTTCTTTAACATTTTATTCATGTTATTAATTGACAAAGGTATGGCCGATTATCATGATTGCATGATACATTGTAGGAATGTGTTCTATGGAGAGTACAAATGCTCGGGCCCAGGATCATCTTCCTCCAACCGCAAATTAGGAAAGATTCTTTCTGACGATCAAGTAAAGCCCTTCTTGAGCAACACTTTTATTGGAGGAAACCAGTGGCTTCTCCCAATTCCCAAGATTGCATAAAAACTCGTTACAAATTTTCAAATGCTAGGAGTATTGGAAGTGATTTATGGATGTTCATATGTAAAATTATTTTTTTTGAAGAATGTTTTTGTATATGAAGAAAAACTCTCATATTGATTTATGTATTTTTGAACTAAATAAAAAATATATATTATTATTATTATTTTTTTATTTGTTTCCTAAAATTATTTTTTTATATATATTTTATAATTAGCATCCACTTTATATTAGTAACTTAATACAAATTTTATATATCAAAATTATCTTAATATAAATTTTATAAAGTTGATTTTAATGGGTAGGAGAGAGAAAAAAAATAGTAAAATAATATTTGAATGATGAATTGCAAAAATTTAAAGATGTATAAGCTAATATAGATGAATTTAAAGACATATTCTTTAAATTTAAAGATAAAGATGAAGATACCATTACCAATGCTCTAGCAGCTAAGCCGTAACTAGGTATAAAGAGATAAATTCCATAATTACTATGATGTGATGCATGTACAATTAATATATTATATAAATATATTTATTTGCTTACAAATTTACAATATATTTACATACAAACCATGTTCCGAATTTCAAAGGTAATCCAGGGATAAAGAATTCCATACATTTGTAATTTATGAGTGCTTTATTAAAATGGAAGCTCGCAAAATAACATTTTTCTGAAACACTTGTTAAAAACAAGTCAAATTTGTTGAACTACAATTTTCACCGAAACTGTAAAATAAAATCATATCCTTTCTCGGTGCATGCCTCAAGCCTTGTCAGTTGTCATCTCCTAGACAACATTTTCGCCCACTGCATTCTCGTAAACTTTCTCACCTGGGGTAAACGGTAAAATTAGTTGAAAAACTCAATAAAAACCACATCCTTTATTAAATATAATAACAATATAGGGTTTAACATTAACGTTCTTGAAAAAACATTACATACATAAAAATACATACTTTAGAGCATTAAAAAAAAAACATCATTCCTCTACCTCAAGCATTTATTCCCTTAGCGTCATATCTTTAAACCAAATTCATACCACAGAAAATGCAAAGGTGAAAAGCGCATCTCTGTCCAACGCTATATTGGATGGGACTCTGTGGAGCCTTACAATTTCCTTTACCTATGCCAGTTTCTCTACCAGATTTTTCATTCGTATGGCAAAGAAGTGGGCCGAATTTAACGGTCTGTCCACAACCACCATGTCAAATCTTGTCCCCTAGGAGAGCTTTGGAGAATCCTGACATGAAATCCATCCCTATTTCATCCCATGTCCATATTGGGATTGAGAGAGATTACAATGTCCCTGTAGGGTTTCTGCGCTTGACTTTCACTTTCTAACAAGTCAAGCATTAAGCTACATAGGCCTCTAGAAGTGTTCATCTGATTTCCATTCAAGAATTCGGATATATCCAAACCAGAACCCAATTTTTAAACCCAAGCTTGAACTCGGATCAGGTTGGTCCGGGTCTGACCCGGGCCGAAACTCAGGTGGATCCGAGTTTTTGAAACCCAAAAATCTGGGTTACTGCTTTTACCCAACTTTTTTTTTTTTTTTTTTTAAAAGCCTTTATTTTGTTAAATGTATTTTTCCAAGACGTCAAATTCATGATTCGCTTAATATTTGTGTTTTAAAAATACTAAATGCATGTAAAACAACAATACAAATCTAATATTTATCTATGCATGCATCACAATGCAATCCACTATATATTACACTTATGGTATTTATAAATTACATTACCAAACACAAAATTACAATAAATGAGTTACAAAATTAGCAATACAGTCTTCCTATCAATGCTGTAATCTCACACCAAATAATAGTCCATTGTCAATTCCTGCAGCCAAGAAATCAAAAAACTCATTAACTAGTTTTGCATATTATATTCAAATAGAATATTAAAAATGAGTATATAAAATGAGTATAAAAATTGATGATTTTATGTATAAAGATTGCAGCACCTCAAAATGGTCTTGAAATTAATGACAATACATCAAAATAATGTTAAGAAATGCACCCAAACAGTCCTAGCTAGTATTTGGCAATAATGTTTTGTAAGTACAATTGATTGGGTGCAGCAATAATGCTTGGCAAGAATCAAACATTTTATATGAGTTGAACTCAAAAGTTTTCAATGAATAAAAGTATGTAACCAAATTTAAAAAATAAAAAACTTCAACTGACAAATGTATAATTCAAGCAAATGCATATAATAATAAAATTTATTCTTTATTTCAACATAGAACTTCCCAAGACTCTAGTTTTTCTTCTTATATTTATTTAATTTTTCAATTTAGATCTACCATGAGATCTGACACTATTTTAAAAGCTTCAATTGGATTACTTTCTTCATCACATGGTTCATGCCAATTTTTCAAGTCAAGGGTTCAGTAACAAAAGAAATATTTCATTCCATCTACCTTGTAGTCATTCTTTTTTATAAGTAAAGCGAATGAATCGAATAATCGTGTTCCCTTCCCAAGGTTACCACATGAAAACCAGACCATTTCAGCAGAAATAATCGTGTTCCATCTATCAACTTGTAGTCATCATGCTTCGCAAAGAACATTTTCCACAAAAATGAGCGGAAACCCACCCTTTGACTAATAGGTTGCACCGGTTCTTTTATATATCAAGCCAAACAANGCCAGATCATTTCAGCAGAAATAATCGTGTTCCATCTATCAACTTGTAGTCATCATGCTTCGCAAAGAACATTTTCCACAAAAATGAGCGGAAACCCACCCTTTCACTAATAGGTTGCACCGGTTCTTTTATATATCAAGCCAAACAATAGTAACTACTAAATGATAAAAATCAAGTATATGGGTAAATCTGAAAGGATCTACAACTACAATGGAATTACTGACTTGGTGGAATACAAAAAAGTGAACTTTTTGTATCATACTTGAATTTTAACATAACCTTGAGTTATTATGGCTAGAAAGAACAGAAACAGGCCAAGAAGTTCTAGAGTGAACAACTCTAAACAGAGCATAATGGCAGAAAAGAGTTCAAATAGCAAAAATCCTATTATTTCAGATAAGCTTGTTTGGGTAAGCAAAATTAAAATGCATTTTAGGCCAAGTAATATTGAGATTAGAAAGAAGCATGAGCTAAACATCATTATTAGGCCAGCAATCATATATAAAAAGCATTCACTTTTCTCTGAAATAGTCAAGTAAAACAAGTCTATAAAACCCTATTCACCACCAATCACAAGTAACAAAATAATAACAACAAAGAATCTAAGCTAGACAAAGAATCTAAGCTAAACAAAAATCTAACAAATACCACCACACACCAATGTCCCAAACAATTCATGAGTTATAAAAGCTCAACACACACACACACACACACACACACACACACACACACAGAGTGTGAGGGTTTTGAGTAACTGGTAGATTTGGCCAACCAAAACACTACTCACGCACTACCACAACATAACAGGTTATAGATCTAGGCGACAAAATAAAACCCAAAAAGAAAAGAGCAGATCTAGCCAAACGGCAGCTCTACTAGTCACTAGCGATGATGGCTAGGGTTTCGGCTTCCCCAACACACTCTAGATACGAGAGAAACCTCCCCCTAAGAGAAGAGATCTAAACACTCAAAACAGAGGAGAGAGAGAGAGAGAGAACATATCGAGAGTAACGAAAAGGCTTTTGTCTTCTGTAGACGGTGGCCTTTGATAGCACTGGCGGTGATGGTTGTAGTTTCTGCGCTCGGNGAGTGTGAGGGTTTTGAGTAACTGGTAGATTTGGCCAACCAAAACACTACTCACGCACTACCACAACATAACAGGTTATAGATCTAGGCGACAAAATAAAACCCAAAAAGAAAAGAGCAGATCTAGCCAAACGGCAGCTCTACTAGTCACTAGCGATGATGGCTAGGGTTTCGGCTTCCCCAACACACTCTAGATACGAGAGAAACCTCCCCCTAAGAGAAGAGATCTAAACACTCAAAACAGAGGAGAGAGAGAGAGAGAACATATCGAGAGTAACGAAAAGGCTTTTGTCTTCTGTAGACGGTGGCCTTTGATAGCACTGGCGGTGATGGTTGTAGTTTCTGCGCTCGGTCGAGACAGAGAGAAGTTAGACAGAGAAGAGAAGAAGAGAGCTAGGGAGTCAGGGATGAGGGTTTGGAGCTGGACTTTGAGCGAGAGAGAAAGGACATCGCACGGAAGATTCGAAGAATGAGGGTTTTTTTTTTCTTTATATATAACCCGGGTGCTGGATGTTAAATCCTAAACCCAGTTTTCATAACTAGATCCGACCTAGATTAATCCAAGTTTTGTAATGCAGGTTTCGGCCCGGATGAACAATCTTACAAGCCTCTATTTCCCTCTTCATACCATTCCACCAATAATGCTATTGCATCACCTTCATATTAGTCACATAAGTTCGGTTTCCATACCAAAGTACATTGTCCTATCACCCTACACTCTGGTTTCTTCCTTCCTTGACCTCATGAAATATGTCCCTTATGTCTACATCGTCACTTTGGGTGCTCTTAATTAGGGTTGTAAGCCTGTATGTTTACTAGTCTGGATCGAAAAATCAGGCCAAACCAAATGGTTTTGATTAGAGCAAAGGGAGAGAAGGGATTGGTATGGCTTACTAAGGAAAAACGAGATCGTGCAATGATATATCTGAGTGGGTTCAGCTATGGAGGGGACCAATCAGACTCTTACATGGCACAGTGGAGGATAAATTGACATGGAGGAGTACTGAAGATGTGGGTAGAGGCTAGGCTGAGATCAACGATGGTGCGGCTTCGGATGGTGTGATTTTTACCGCAAATCGGGGCGCTTTTCTAGTTCAAACTTCGTCATCTTCTATGGTTGAGTTTTTATGGTTTCTGGTGATGTTGTTATTGGTTTCTTGTGAAGTTGGTTACAGTGGCTGATATGTAGGATTTTTATATGATTTTATTATTCTTTTATTTATGAAAAGTGTCAGTTTTCCTTTAATTCTATTTATTTTTATTTTATATTTTCTTTATACCGTGGGATGCAAGGAGAATAATCATTTCTCTCGATAGGCGAGGAGACCCAATGGCAATCAGAATTGATGACAAGAGTTAGGTGGTGAGCGAAATATTTTACTTCTTGGGAGGCGAGAAGACTGGGCGACCAGTCTAACCAATCAATTTAAAAGAGCAACCTAAACGACATTATGGGCGAAAACAAACAAAGGCGAGCAGTTTTACCACTCAGTAGATTGGTGAGAGGAATCTTTCATCCCAGTTAGGAGTCTTCATACTCAATAGGCGAGGATAGGACAGTTTGGTCTCTGTGACCTCCACGCCCGTTCTTTTGTGAACTTCACGCCAGTTATATTTAGCGCACACAGAATCTCCTCAATGAGATAATTCCTCCCAACTGGGACCAATCTGCTGCTGACCACCAAAACTGAGTTCCAAAATCAATCTATTGGCGACCAAATTCTCCTGAATCTGCAAATCAAGCTGCATATCACTGAATCTTCCATTTTAGATAATCCCGTTATTCTTGGGATATTTCCTTTTATGTTAACATCTATCTTTAGAGATTACTTTCCATATTGTTAGGCGAGATGGTAGCCGCAGTTATCTTGTTTCCAAATTTGAAATTCAATATCTATTTAATCTCGACTTGTGGGATGAATAGAGGAAGTTCCAAATCGGAGTTTTGTTTTGAGTTTTGTTTGTTTTTTCTTGTTTTTCTTTTTTATTTCATTATGAACTAATTTTATTTTTTAGAGTTTTGATGTAGCCTAGCATTGAACACAATTTATATTCCAAGTTATTTTATTTTCGATATTTTCATGATTGAGTATTTATTCATTGTTCTTACTGCTTGCAATTTTTCTAGCTAACTATTTCTCAATCTATTGGATTGTAATGAGACTGAGAGGTGATTTGTGATTAGAGCTCTAGGATTAAATAACATTAGTTGAGCGAAAGCATATATGCTTTACCGCGACTAATGTGATTTTCAAGAAAAATTCAAAGAACTTGATAAGTTTTCAATTAGTTAAATTCACATATAGATATGAAGTTATTAGTTGGAGATATTTTTGATATTGTTCGAGAGAAAATATTCAATAGTTAAAAGATTTTTATCATCAACTTGAGATAATTGGGATTCTATAATAACTAAGAATAAATTGTGTGGAATTTGCTAGGTAAAGTCAAATGCTATAGATCTTTCTCACTATTATAAAATCTTAATTTTAATGTTCTTTTCTTTAGTTTAATTTAGATAAACCATTTTTCAAATTTTGGTTTTTCAAATAGTAAATAATTTAGTCAATTTCAATACTTAATAGCATAATTATTCCCTGTAGATTCGATAACCGTTTTCTTTAAAATACTTTACTACTTGTTACGATTTTGTGCAGATGTAAATATATTTTTAGGCAAACAGTGGCGTTAAAAAATTTCCTCCATGCATGCTGGGTCTCATGAGCTATTTGGTTGGCCTTGGAAGTTCTCAGTGCACATATGGGCAGATTTGGCGGTTAGTTGGTGATGGTTCTTGGTGTTCAAGCATGACTGGGCTTTAGTGTTGGTATTTATTGGTTTCTCGACAGGTGTTGGACGGTGGCAAAATAGAGAGTGAAGGAGTGAGAATGCGAGCGAGGGAGACCAGCCATCTAGGGGTGTTTTATGCAAGGAGGTCGGGGGTTGGACAGACGATGTGGGAGAGGGCGACGTGCAAGACGCACAGGTTGCATTGCAAAGGGAGAGAGAGCCAAGGGAAGGGATACGGCGTTGGAGGGAGAAAAGAAGAAGAAGAAGAGAGACAGAATGAACTTAGGAATTTTCTCCGTTAGAGCAAAACAGTGTCGTTTTAGGGGTTAAGGGGCTGGGCATTAATCATGTCCTTGGGCCGACATTGTGGGCCCTCTAAGGGCATCTAAGCTTGTGTTTCTCTTCTTTATTTTACAGGAGTTGGGTCCCTATTTACTGCACAGACCGGACTAGACTGTTCCAATCAGTTCGGAGCGAACCATAAGTTAAACGGTTGGTCTCGATTGTAAGACCCAGCTCGCTGCTAGGTTCTGGCCCAAACCCAAATCAATTCTCACCAAAGGGCAATACGGTGATGTTTTAGGTAAGGCTTTAAACCTTTGTTTTTCATCTTTTTCCCCCCACGGTTTCTTCCTCTTTCCCTCTCTGATTTTCAGTTTTCCTGCTTCCGAATCTCACTCCCATTTCTTTTTCTTCAACTTCTCAACTGCATTTTTTTTTCTTTTCTCTCTTTCCCTTCACTCACAGAAATTTCACTTTTATCATACTCTCTCCCTCTCCCTCATTCCATCAATTCCCCTGTTTTTTCTCTTGCTATAATTTTTTTTTTTTTTGGTGTTTTTAGTTTGGGCTATCAGAGTAGTTTCAGATCGCAAGTATGAACTTTCCTCTCTCTCTCTCTCTCTCTCTCTCTCTCTCTCTCTCACTTTGTTTTCGATGCTCACATTTTTCTCACACTTCGTGTTGCATTTGTGGAGTATTTTCAAATTTGTATTGCCGAGAATCATCAAGCCAAGCATTCCTATACCCGGGGTACATCGCCACTTTCTATCTTCATGTTACGGTAAGCATCTCAAGTCCCATCTCTATAAATCTCCAGATCCCTCTCTCACTCTTATCCTTTATTGTTTTCAGTTGGGTTTATTGCTCGAATGTTGTGGGTGCCGTAACAGCAATTTGT
Source organism: Pterocarya stenoptera (assembly GCA_003123785.1). Classification (NCBI taxonomy): domain Eukaryota; kingdom Viridiplantae; phylum Streptophyta; class Magnoliopsida; order Fagales; family Juglandaceae; genus Pterocarya; species Pterocarya stenoptera. Next base: position 17,176 of record QEOT01007333.1, on the reverse strand, counting down.
TTTTTTATCTAGGTAAGTTCTACCACACGACTTCGGCTACCTGGTCATACATAGAACCCAATTATAATTTTTGATTGACACCACTACACTGTGTCAAGGGACATTGTTATAATCATTAGGCATCATTCGCTCACTTTCATTTTCATGGTACTAAACTCATGAATTTAGGTAAGTCACTCTATAGTGATAGTATCGTTTTTTTTTACTGGATATTATGATCTGTATTTTTTTAAATTTTTATTTGAAAACTATTATCTTCTAGTTGTATAGTGAGTATGGTATAATTGGAATTACATAGTTGGACTGAAATGTGGATAATGTGCATTTGATGTGGTGGCTATGTGGGATTTATAATTTCCTGGCTATTGGGAATAGTGGTGACCAAGAGTGGAGTAGTGTATTAGTGTTGGTTGTCTTTGATTAAATGCATGTTAGTAAGAGGTAAACTGTATGGGTTGTGTTTGGCTGTTGGATGGAGATTTTCGTGGCTATGCTGTGGTTTAAATGATAATGGTTTGAGGAGGGGACTCTTCGGGTTTATTTTTATGATAGGTATTGAGTTAAAAAGGGGCTGGTTTGGATTGTTATTCAATAATTAGTAGGTTAGTGGATTGGTTTACAAAATGTTTTGTATATGTTTTGACTAGGTGGTGATACTGTTAGAGTTCAGACTCAAGACATAGATAAAAAGAAATGAATTGAGATTGGTTTGTAAAAATGTGCATGTTGTTTTAAAAAGAAAAGGTAAAAAATAACCTCAGTATATGTTTTGCATTTACTCATGAGATATGCATGAAAGAGAAAATGAATGCTTTTGACATGAATAGTGTAGAGATGAGTAATATTTGACATGTTTCTAAAATGTGCAAAAGAAAGAATATGATGTTTGTGAATTTTTGTACATGTGATCTGAAAATGATTTGTATTTGTTTTTTATCAAATGGAAATGATATGGATATATTCAGCATGTGGTTTGATATGATATGGATATGAAAAACCTTTGATATACTTATCTGTCTTGATTCTGATTCTGAATAAGGTTTTGATATGATGATACTGGTTTATGTGGTATGGTTGGTACCAACATGATATGATATGATATGAGTACACCCACTTTGGAAACAAAGTGGTCTTTTATGCGTTCTTTCCTGTGTGCACACTCGAGGCTTCGAGATTGAAAAAAAGAAAATTTCACAATGTGATGCTGCTTGGTTTGGCTATCGGGGATAGCACAACCCTATCACGGGGGTTAAACATGGTATATGATATGTTATGATACGATATGATATGATAAGATGAAGATTTTCAGTTATGTTATGCCAAAGCATTTTTGAATATGAAAATAACTTATGAATATTAAAAGATTGAAAAGTCACTCTAATTTTCTGAAAATGCATTTTGAGATGTTGAGATGTGCATATGAAAATGAAATGTTTTGATTCTATATACCGAACTACCTAAAAAGGCTCATGTTTACATACTAGTATATGTTTTCTACTTACTGAGTTGTTGATAACTCATTTCTTATCTTCACAATATTTTTTAGATGATATTGATGACCCAGCTGGAGATTAGGAATAGAAATTGGAGCTTGACTAGATATGGATAAAAGGTCAAGTACCTAAGGGTACCATTGTTAGTAGAAGAGAACTTGAGTATTTGAAGTTCTTTATGTTATTTGGATCTTTTGAGTCTTAAAGCTGTATCAGTTAATTGTATTGAGATTATTGAGAGATTGTGGACCCCCTTGGTTTATGTTATTTTGTAATGATGACTTATGGAGTTTATATTATGTTTATTTGGAAAATATGAGATTGTGTGCTATTTATGAAATCTTTGAAGATTTTAGATGCTTTGGGAGACAAGTTTGTAAGTGACAGGTAGTAATTCTCCGACCCATCCGGATACGGGGTGTTACATCTGTCCCTATATTGTGGGAGTTCCAGTTCTCAGTTCGTTCGCAGGGTATGGGTTTTTCACACTGAATTGATTGACTTACATACATAGTTTTTTAAAAATAATTTTTATTATAATATTTTATATGCTAGTTATATAAGTTAATTATATAATTTTCATCTAACTTATCACCATTGACCATATAAAATGTTAAATATAATATTAACTATTAACTAATATGCTATCAATGAACTAATATATTATATAATAAATCAAAATCTTATATGCAATGATACATACTCTCCTATCTACATCTAATTAAAGTAATTAGGTACATGTTTTGTAAGAAACCTAAGTTGCAGGTATCTATAGACAATGTCAATTATTTATTAACCTTATATAAAATATTAAAATTTTAAGATAGGTTATTATGCATTAAATATCATAATTCATTTACATACTATTTTGTACTAATTTAGTAACTATTATCCTAATTAATAAGTATAATTGTAATATTTTATTAGCTTAGAACACTTTGTTGGGAAACTTATGCTAGAAGGATAATGGTTCAGTTTCGATTGTCACATTCTTTTAAGCATGGATGTTAATCTAATTTTTCCTCCCCAAAATTATCCTCTCGTGCATGGCACATGGATTACTAGTCCTATTACGTTTGGCATTGTATTTGATTTCAATCTCTTTTCTTCCCACTGTTTTCTTAGTTATGAAATACATTATACACCTATATTTTCTCATCCATATCTTTCTCCCTCTATAATATTGTCTTTCACATCAAGTTTTGTACCATATAACTTTTTTTGATAATAGCGGATCACCTTCCATTCATTAAAAAGAGGACATACAAAGTTGACTTAAAAATAAACCAATTACAAACATCCAGCATACTTCCGTGACTAACATGGTCTTGTACCATATTACTTAAACCATAGGAAAAGTTCATTTTAGCCCTAAAGCTTAAATTGCTAAGAAATTGTGAATTTGAATATTAGTTTTAGCCCTGTTTTTTATTGTTTGGCATTCATCCAAATTAATTAGCAACAGAAATTTGTTGAGCTTACTTGTTAAATTAATTAATTCTTGTTTGATTCTCTTTTAAACTTCAAAATAAACGCTTTCGGAAGATTCCATGATGGGAGTTGCTAAAGATGCACCACAAAGGCAAGGCATTCCTCCACTCCCATCTTGTAACGCCCATCCTTGTGGTGAGACTCTAATAAATGAATTTAGAAAATGAGACGAGAATTACTGAAGCTTTTAGTACATTTTCTCTTTCATTCTCAAGGTATAAAAGATTCTATGTTTTAAAATTAAAACATGATTTGTATATTAGAAGGCAAGGCGTGTCAGATGGCAACCTACATGCATACATAACCACAGCAACATTTCTTTTTCAAGTGGATATGTAACTTAAACTTAGAGCTTACATAATACTACCATTTACTTAAACTTTCTTTACTTAAAAATACTCTATTATATACGTGCAAGGAGGGGCTAGGTTAAGGCTTGGTGGTCATTGCTGAGACCCTAAAAATAGGGGCTGAAAGGTGGCTGGGCAGTGAACCATGTGTGGAGCAGTTATGCAATGGTAGGGGCTGGCGGTGATGTTGTCATGGGTGGTGGCGGCAAGGCTGTGAGGTGGGAGGAGAAGCCGAGGGGGGTTTTGTGAAGGGGACAAGAGAAGGAGCATTGGCAGCCTGGGGGAGCAGTGATGGAACTGTAGAAGCTTTCGTGTGATGGAGAGGAAGCCAATGGCTAGGGGGTGTAGTGGTGTAACACCCCGTATTTTAGTGTATTTTTAATGAAGAATTATTTTAATTAATTTAAGGATTTGTTCTTTTGTTTTAAAATTAAGGGAGTTTTATTGTATTATTTTTATAATATTCTTAAGTTGAGAAAAAATTATTTTTAATGGACTTTCCTATTATTATTTACTGTTTTGCATTTAAAGTTATCTTTAATTTAAATTGGTTTGTTTTTGGAGTTTAAAATTATTATTATTTTAATTGAGCATTTTACTGTATTTGGATTATTTTATTTAACTTGCAGTTTTAAAATCTTTTTCGTTGGATCACTTTGTGATTCAAAATGTGAGGGTTGGGCTTCATTTCTTTTCCCTCCATTTTCTTTTTCTTCTTTTCTTCTTTCTTTTCTTTCTCTTTCGGCCAGCACTCCAGCTCGACCTCTCTCTTCCGTTTCTCTCTCTCTCTCTCTCTCTCTCTCTCTCTCTCTCTCTCTCTCTCTCTCCGTGTGAATTAGCCTCTTCTTCCCAGCACTGCTGCAGGCCTCCGAGGCCCTCACCGCCGACACTACTCGATTTCCCAACCACCGGCGACCAACCCCCTCCAATTTCAGGCCGGCAAACGCCGCCGTTAGCCACTGCGACCCATGCGAAGCCGTGGGATTCTTTTTGTCCCACTGCCACCGTCCGGCCACCATTGGCTACCATTTCTTCACCACATCATCACTAGCTCTCTAGCAACCCTCTGGACCCAAACCCGGCCCCGATCCGTCTCCGGAGCCCCCCTAACGAACTCAAACTCTGATTTAAGTTTTCCGGCCTTCCACCGCCATTTCGGCCGCTACCCATGGCCAAAGGCCACCACGATTAGCTTCACCGACCTCCCTAGGTCCTACCCTACCATTCCCAAGTCTTCGTTTGACCCCGTGTAAATTTGGGTTCACTGTGTATTTTTGCCACAGTGTTTTTACATTGTGGAGTTGCGGTTTTGGTGCTTCCCACTCCTCTATGATCCTCTGAAAATATTTTTATAGCGCTGTAAGTATTTCTCTAAACAAAATTTGAGATTTAAATATATTTTTGCACTAACATTTTTACTGTGTTCTGATTGGTTGTTCCGGACTGAGTCCGAAGAGAATTTGAGGGTGGATGGATTGAGGACGGAGTAATTGTGTGTTGGTTATGTTGTGATCTGGTTGGTTGTTGGTTATGGTTGTTGTGGTTTGGTACATTGCATATTGCACGCATGTTCATGTTTGTAAAATGAAAACTGGTTTTCGTGTAATTGCATTTATGATCATGTGGATATTTGAAAACTGGATTTTCATGTGGAAATAGATTTTTGGGTGCGTGTGTATCACAACCCCAAGCCGAGATGGGGTATTATCTCGGTGGAGCTCTTCTGGTCACTCGGGAGTGGAATATACTGAGTGACGTCTCCTGGGTTGTCGCCGAGCGACAACGGGATCGAACGAGTTATGTGCCGACTCTGTGGCCCTTCTGCTGGCGAGGGCTAGAGGATGATCTGGCCACGAACGCACTGGGTGCGGAACTGGACATCGCTCGTTATGTAGCCAGAACTTGCGGATTGTCCATAGGGGAGACCATGGTGCATATGAATTAATGGATAAATGGAAAAATAGTTATTTTCCGGAAAAATAACGTAAGTATGATTTTGTATCATTTTCTAGGAAAATGATGGATTTTGGTTTTAGGCCATTTTTTGGGAAAATGGTGGAAATGATTTATTGGAAATATTTTTGGGCCAAATGAGATTTTTGGCTTGTGTTGGATTTCAAGCATGTTGCATCATATGCATTCATGGTTGGTTGCATTAAATGTGTTTTTGTCTCAGGATTAGTTGGGTTATAACTTACCTGTGGTACTATTTAATGGTGCTACAGATTTTGTTGATGATGCAGATGCCGAGCCTGAGGATTTGGCTCGGCCGGAAGAATGATCTGGGATCACTCAAGTTATGTTTATATTTTCATCTTTTGTATTATTTTTATAGGACATTTGGTTTATATTTTTAAACACTTTGTATTTGGTTATCTATATTAAACTAAAATTCTGGTACTAGTGACTTATTTATTATTATCCGCTGCATATTTTATTGTGCACTGTTTACTTGTTGCACACACTTGGCACTTGTCGTTGGGATGCGTGACTGTGTTGTCATCATCCTGACGTCACGATTCTCAAGGTTTTTGGTACGTGGGAGTCGGGGCGTCACAGTTGGTATCAGAGCAATTCGTCTCTGGGTAAAGCCACGTGTCCCTTAGGTGAAGTACCAGAAAAATTAAAAATTGCGATTTAAAATTATTTTGGTTTGAAGTATGTTATTTTTAATGGTTTTAATTTATTATTTGTTGTTATCTTTGATTGGTTTTATTCTATTCTATTTTATTTTATGTTGTATTATTTTATTTTAAATTGGGTGTTCCTTTTACTCTTATTTAAATTTTGTCTGGAGACTTAAATGGGGTTGAAGGTGATACTTTGGCAAGAAAATGGTTCGACCAAGGAGACCGACTGATGTGCTCGAAGATGAGTTGCCTCGTGGTGACGGGAACTATGCCATAGCCAGGGCATTAAACAAAATGACGAAATTTCTCCAACACAATTTCCAGCCGCCCCAAGGAGATTTAAATAGAGCAGTTCAAGCTGGGTGCACCTATGAGCGCTTTCTAGTGCATAGGACACCTGCTTTACTAGTGAAGAGAAGCCACTGCGGGCTAGAAGGTGGCTAGAGGACTTGGAAATGACGTTTGAAGTTTATGGTTGTATTAAAGCTTAACAAGTCTTGTATGTGAGATGGTGTGGTGTTCTAAAGTCACGATGGGGTGTCCTTTGAATTTTGGTAGAAGGACACTTGAGGCTAATTTAATTGTATTCAAGTTGCTTGGGTTCGATATTATTCTTGGGATGGATTGGTTGTACTGGTATTCGGCTTGTATTAATTGTAGAAGTCGGGTTATTGGCTTCCAGCTTTCGGAAGGAGATTACTTGGAATATGTGGGAAGTAAATTAAACGCGAAGCCGACAGTTATATCCGCAGTACAAGCAAAGAAAGATATAACTTGTGAAGCTGATGCATTTCTGGTAGTGGTGTCTGAGCCATCCGAGAAGAAGTCTTTAGTGGACATTCCGGTTGTAGAAGAATTTTCAGATGTATTTGTGGATGATTTGCCAGGGTTGCCTCCAGTTCGCGAGTTGGAGTTTGCTATTGATTTGGAACTTGAAGCTGCTCCTGTGCACAAAGCTCCTTATCGTATGGCACTGGCTGAATTGGTTGACAAGGGTTTTATTTAGTCTAGTACGTCGCCTTCGGGAGCGCCAGTTTTATTTGTTAAGAAGAGAGATGGTACTCTCAGAATGCATATCGACTATCGGGAACTTAATAAAGTGACCATCAAGAATAAATACCCGCTTCCCTATATTGATGATTTATTTGATCAGCTTCAAGGAGCAACTATTTTCTCTAAGATTGACCTGAGATTAGGATACTACCAGTTGAGGATAAGAGATAAAAATATTCCTAAGACTGCTTTTAGGTCGCGGTATGGGCATTATGAGTTCAAGGTGATGCCTTTTGGGTTGACTAATGCTCCTGCAGCTTTTATGGATTTGATGAACCGAGTATTTCAACCTTATCTGGATTCTTTTGTGGTGGTATTTATTGATGATATTATAATTTATTCTCGAGACTTGGAAGAACATGCTTGTCATCTTCGCTTGGTGCTTGGAAAATTGAGAAGGCATTAGTTGTATGCAAAGCTTAGTAAATGTGAATTTTGGCTGGAATCAGTCAAATTTCTTGGCCATGTAATTTCTCAAGATGGAGTGGCAGTAGATTCTAGCAAGGTAGAAGCTGTTTTGTTTTGGCCACGTCCTTCAACGGTGCGCGAGATTCGGAGTTTCTTGGGACTTGCCGGGTATTATCAGAGATTTGTTGAAAGTTTTTCTCGATTATCCGGACCTCTCACCGCTTTGACTAGAAAGAATGCTGAATTTGTTTGGTCAGATCGATGCGAGAGGAGTTTCCAAGAATTGAAGAAGAGACTGACAACAGCTCTTGTTTTAGCACTTCCGGAGCCACACAAGCCGTTTGTTGTATTTAGTGATGCATCTAAGTTTGGATTGGGATGTGTTCGTATGCAAGAGGGATGAGTTGTTGCCTATGCATCTCGTCAGTTGAAAGTTCATGAGAAGAATTATCCCACTCATGATTTGGAATTGGCAGCTGTGGTGTTTGCTCTTAAGATCTGGCGTCATTATTTGTATAGAGAAGTTTGTGAAGTCTTCACTGATCACAAGAGTTTGAAGCATTTGTTTTCTCAGAAGAATCTTAACATGAGGCAGAGGCAATGGTTAGAGCTGATTAGCGACTACCAATGTGAGATCAAGTATCATCCAGGGAAAGCTAATCTAGTTGCTGATGCCTTGAGTAGGAAATCTCAGTTAATGGATGAGGCAAAGTCGTTGGGATTGGACTCTCTCCTTTGCAGGATGAGGAGACTGCTTATTGAGAGTTCGCAGCAGGAAGAATTGCTCTCTTCAGTTTTGGATGTTCGGGTCATTGATTTTGAAGAATTGAAGACTCTCCAGAGAAGGGATCCTAAGTTGTTGGATATTAGAAAAAGAGCCAGGAAGTCTAAAGGACCCGTGCACTATAATTTGTATAAAGATGGTGTTCTTCAATTTCGGGATCGAAGAGTGATTCCTCGAGATTCAAAATTTAAAGAGAGAATCATGGCAGAAACTCATACAGCTCCTTATTCAGTTCATCCTGGAAGCACCAAGATGTATCGAGAGTTAAAAAGAAATTTCTAGTGGGAAGGTATGAAGACGGATATTGCCATGTTTATTGAGAAATGTGATACGTGCCGTCAAGTCAAGGCTGAACATCAGAGACCTGCTGGTAAGCTTCAACCTCTTCCTATTCTTGAGTGGAAGTGGCATGACATTTCTATAGATTTTGCAGTATGTCTTCCGAGGACTCCTAGTGGGAAGAATCCAGTTTGGATGATTGTGGACCGGTTGACCAACAGTACCCATTTCTTGCCTGTTAATAATACCGACTCTTTGAAAAAATTGATTCGGTTGTATGTTAAAAAGATAGTGCATTTGCACGGAGTACCCAAGAGTATTGTATCGAATCGAGACCCAAGGTTCACGTCTCATTTTTGGAAGAGCTTGCAGGCAGCTTTAGGCACTAAGTTAAAGTTCAGTACTGCTTATCACTCTTAAACTGACGGTCAGTTCGAGCGTACTATTCAGACTTTAGAAGATATCTTGCAGGCTTGTGTCATGAAATTCCAGGGAAGTTGGGAAAATCAATTGTCGTTGATAGAATTTGCTTATAATAATAGTTTTCATGCTTCCATTCAGATGGCCCTGTATGAAGCTTTGTATGGAAGGAAGTGTAGATCACCTTTGTGTTGGAATGAAGTGGGTGAGAGTAAAGTAATTGGGCCTGAATTGATTCAAGAAATGAAAGATCAAGTTCAGGTTATAAGGGATAAAATGGTGGAAGCGCAAAGTCATCAAAAAAGTTATGCTGATACGTGGAGAAGAGACTGATTTTTTGAGGAAGGCAATTTGGTTTATCTTAAAGTCTCTCCTATGAAAAGTGTTAAGCGCTTTGGTAAGAAGGGAAAGCTTAACCCGAGGTATGTTGGTCCTTTTCAGATTGTGGAGAAGGTTGGGCTTGTTGCTTATAAAGTAGCATTGCCGGATTATTTCGGGGATGTGCATGATGTGTTCCATGTGTCGTCATTGAAGAAGAGTTTTAGTCAGCAAGAACCGTGTTTTGTGGACCCGAAACGCATTCAACTTCAGCCTAACCTTACTTATGAAGTTGTTTCGACTCAGATTGTGGATTGAAAAGTGCAACGGTTAAGGTCCAGGACGATACCTTTGGTGAAGGTGTCATGGGGTGATCCGTTGGATTAAGATTTCTCTTGGGAGCGAGAAGCCAACATTAGGGAGCAATATCCATATTTGTTTGGTTGACCCTACCGGTATGTTTCTGAAGTCTGCTCTTAGTTGAACCTGATCCTTCTCTTAGTCTTAATGTTTGATCTTACCAATTTAGAGGACAAAATTTTATTTAAGCGGGGGAGAATGTATCATACCGTATTTTAGTGTATTTTTAATGAAAGGTTATTTTAATTAATTTAAGGATTTGTCCTTTTGTTTTAAAATTAAGGGAGTTTTATTGTTTATTTTTATAATATTCTTAAGTTGAGAAAAAATTATTTTTAATGAGCTTTCCTATTATTATTTACTGTTTTGCATTTAAAGTGATCTTTAATTTAAATTGGTTTGTTTTCGGAGTTTAAAATTATTATTGTTTTAAATGAGCATTTTACTACGTTTGGATTATTTAATTTAATTTGCAGTTTTAAAATCTTTTTCGTTGGATCACTTTTGTGACTCAAGATGTGAGGGTTGGGCCTCATTTCTTTTTCCTCCATTTTCTTTTTCTTCTTTTTTTCTTTATTTTCTTTCTCTTTCGGCCAACACTCCCGCTCGACCTCTCTCTTCCGTTTTTCTCTCTCTCTCTCTCTCTCTGCGAACCGGCCTCTTCTTCCCAGCATCACTGTCGGCCGTCTGTGGCCCTCACCGCCGGCACCACTCAATTCCCCAGCCACCGGCGACCAACCCCCTCCAATTTCAGGTCGGCTAATGCCGCCGTTAGCCACCACGAGCCATGCGAAGCCGTGGGCTTCTTTTCATCCCACCGCCACCGTCCAACCACCATTGGCCACTATTTCTTCACCACATCATCACCGGCCCTCTAGCAACCATTTGGACCCAAACCCAGCCCCGATCCGTCGCCGGAGCCGCCCTAACGAACTCAAACTCCGATTTGATTTTTTCATTCTTCCACCGCCATTTCAGCCGTCACCCACGGCCAAAAGCCACCACCATTAGCTTCACCGACCGCCCTAGGTCCTACCTACAGTTTCCAAGTCTTCGTTTGACCCCGTGTAAATTTGGGTTCACTGTGTATTTCGGCCATAGTGTTTTTACACTATGGAGTTGCGGTTTTGGTGCTTCCCACTCCTTCGTGATCCTCCGAAAATATTTTTATAGCGTTGTAAGTATTTCTCTAAACAAATTTTGAGATTTAAATATATGTTTGCACTAACATTTTTACTGTTTTCTGATTGGTTGTTCCGGGCTGAGTTCGAGGAGAATTTAAGGGTGGATGGATTGAGGATGGAGTAATTGTGTGTTGGTTATGTTGTGATCTGGTTGGTTGTTGGTTATGGTTGTTGTGGTTTGGTACATTGCATATTGCACCCATGTTCATGTTTGTAAAATGAAAACTGAGTTTTCATGTAATTGCATTCATGATCATGTGGATATTTGAAAACTAGATTTTCATATAGAAATGGATTTTTGGATGCGTGTGTATCACGACCCCAAGCCGAGATGGGGCATTATCTAGGTAGAGCTCCTCTGGTCACTCGGAAGCGGAATATACTGAGTGACGTCCCCTGGGTTGTCGCCGGGCGACAATGGGATCGGACAAGTTACGTGCCAACTCCGTGGCCCTTCTGCTGGCGGGGGCTAGAGGATGACCTGGCCATGAACGCACTGGGTGCAGAACTGGGCATTGCTCGTTATGCAGCCAGACGTATGGATGGTCCATAGGGGAGACCATGGTGTATATGGATTAATGGATAAATGAAAAAATGGTTGTTTTTCAAAAAAATAGCGTGAGTATGATTTTGTGTCATTTTCTGGAAAAATGATGGATTTTGGTTTTGGGCCATTTTCTAAGAAAATGGTAGAAATGATTTATTAGAAATATTTTTGGACCGTATGAGATTTTTGGCGTGTGTTGGATTTCAGGCATGTTGCATCATATGCATTCATGGTTGGTTGCATTAAATGTGTTTTTGTCTCAGGATTGGTTGGGTTATAACTTACCTGTGGTACCATTTAATGGTACTGTAGATTTTGTTGATGATGTAGATGCTGAGCCTGAGGATTTGGCTCCGCCGGAGGAGTGATCTAGGATCACTCGGGTTATGTTTATATTTTCAGCTTTTGTATTATTTTTATAGGATATTTGGTTTATGTTTTTAAACACTTTGTATTTGGTTATCTGTATTAAACTAAAATTCTGATACTAGTGACTTATTTATTATTATCCACTGTGTATTTTATTGTACACTGTTTACTTGTTGCACACACTTGGCACTTGTCGTTGGGATGCATGACCGTGTTGTCATTATCCTGACGTCACGATTCCCGAGGTTTTTGTATGTGGGAGTCGGGGCGTCACAAGTGGCTTATGGTGCCGCTAGTGGTTACCGCAAGAGATAGAGAGAAATAAAAGGGAAGAGGCATCATGGCTGAGAGGGGGGTTGCTCGCCAGGGGAAAAGTGGCGAATGGCTTTCGACACATGGTGCCTCACCATGGAGGATGGTGGCAGTGCTGGAACTAAAGAAACAGAGAAAGAGTGAGAGAGAGACGTGGGGGCTAGGGTGCATGATGGTGGCTGCTAGGTCGTGAGAAAGGAGGGGGGTGGTTGCAATGAGGCTTGACGGGGCTGCTCATGGTGGCAGCGAGCGGCTTTGTTGGGTGGAGAAAAGCCAAGGGGGATGGGAGTCACAAGCTGGGTTTCAGCTTGAGGGGAGGTGGTGGCATGGGGGAAAAGGGAGAGGAAGGATAAAGGTGAAGGGTCACTGATGTGAGGCAACAGTGAAGCTGGTGCTGGCGACATCGAATCTGTTGTAATGATGTGTGATGTCCTCAAGTTGGTTGGCAAGCTGATGTGTACTTCGGTGTATTCTCTATGTGAAATCTAGTTATTGGACATTCTCTGTGTGAGATCTAGTGATTTGTTCTTCTCTATGAGTGATTTGGTGATTTGAGATATTTCTATGTGAGAATTGACAATCTAAAACATCTTTGTGTGAGATTAGATGATCTTAAACATCTCTATTTGAGATCGACTTAGAAATATCCATGTGTGAGATTGGATAAATATGATGTGTTTTACATGGTCAAGAAGAGGGTGATTCCTCGCCTCAATGATATATATTTATACACTTGAGTTTTTCTCAAAGAGAAATTCCACAGAAGGTGATTCCTTGCCATGCTTATGTATCTATGTTTTACTCAGATGGTGATTCTTTGCCATAAATGCCTATGTTTTGCTTAGATGGTGATTCATCGCCATGCACAATAAATTATAATTCATTATATTGAATCTTTTCAAAATTATCAATAGAATGAGGCTTATTTAAAGTTTTTAAACAAAGGTTTTTCAATTTATATTTAAGAAACCAATTTAAATTGATGCCCCACTAGCGTAAATTTTGTACCTCAATTTAGCAAGATTATAGAAAAATTTATTTAAAAATATAAATTATTCGTTGTATTAAATATAAACCTTAGTATATATTATGTAGGCCGGCCCTTACACAAATTAAAAAATATAAAAATACTGTAACTTTTTATTTAGTATTTCTATATTTTTCTAAAATAAAAAATAAAAACATCTTATTTTATATTTGGGGGCCTTATATAGAGTGGGGGCAATGGCCTAACTGACCTAACTGGCCTTCCCCTTAGGCGGACTCTCCTGTTGGTTATCCAACACTGAACTGTAGAGTACTGTAGAGGATGCGCCATCTACGGGCAGTCACACACCACTAAAATAGTACTTTCATCCTCAAATATCATCTATGCCTACCAGTGCCAATATTAGCAACCATATGGTCAACATATTTTCATTATATTACTTTTTTTAGGTAATCAACTCTAGCAAGGCTCGAGTAAAGTTCCTATGGAACTGGATCGGTTGAATGAATATGTGTCCTTGTGCCTGCGATAATAAAGGTTTAATCATTGAAATTATCCTTTAAAAGGAAAATGGAATTTTGGTTGTTTCTCGAGCGAGTAGGGGCATTTCAATGACAAACAAACAAAGAACCTAAAATCCCCCGCGAAAATCACGTACAACTTCACATACTTTGATGCCCATGATCTCTTCGTTGCTCTCTTATTTCTAGTATAAATAAAATACAAGCTTATGCATTCAGCACGCAGCGAGAGATCTTACATTATCAATCCATCATTCGAAATGGCTTTGAAACTAACACATTTGGCAACTCAGGTGTTGTTTCTAGCCATATTGCTCGTTCTCCAGCTCGTCCCTGCAGCTTTATGCTATGCCAACAAAACTGTGGCGTCGGATCCAGAATCAAACCTAGACGCATGGATTGCGTTAAACAAGAAAGAGTACGAGGCGGCTTCAAAGCACACCCTTTTCAACAACGCCCTAATCGCATCCCTTAGCAAAGCTCCAATGAAGATCATCAAGGTCAGAAAAGATGGTGCTGGAGATTTCAAGACGGTGACCGACGCCGTTAAGAGCATTCCGTCAGGAAATACAGACCGAGTGATTATATATATTGCAGCCGGTATTTACAAAGAAAAGGTAATCGTCGATAGGTCGAAGCCCTTCGTGACGTTCTATGGGCAACCGGGCAAAATGCCCACCATAACGTATGACGGTACAGCGAAGAAATATGGAACATGGAACAGCGCCACCGTGGCCATTGAGTCTGACAACTTCATGGCAGTCAATATTATCTTTCAGGTGCGTTTTTGCACTTCTTTTCTTTTTATTTTCTTAGCAAATATTATAAAACGTTTGTTTTGACTATGTCACGTGAGATTTCTATATGTTTTGTGGATGGTGTTTACAGAATTCATCTCCAAAGCCAGATCCCAGAAAATCCGATGGACAGGCAGTGGCATTGAGGATATCAGGGGACATGGCAGCATTCCACGGTTGTAGGTTCATAGGATTCCAAGACACGTTGTGTGATGACCGGGGTAGGCATTTGTTTCAGAGCTGCTACATTGAAGGGAGTGTTGATTTCATATTTGGAAATGGAAAATCCCTCTACAAGGTAAGCCATGCAAGCCATCCATATTTCTAGAGTTGCTAATAATTTCTCATCTTATACGCCACACAATTATATATGTATGTATTAAGTTAAGAATGTATAATAAATATGCAGGACAGCACCATAAAATCGGTTGCAGAGAATTTGGGTGTGATCACAGCACAAGATTCGATTGGCAAATCAGGGGACAGCGGGTTTGTATTCGACCATTGCAAGATACTGGGGACTGGCGATATGTACCTTGGTCGAGCATGGAAGCAGACATCTCGGGTTGTATTTGCCTATACATACATGGGCAGTCACATCAATAGTGCCGGTTGGATGAAGTCTCAGCAACAAAAGTATGCATCCAATTACCAATCTTTCCACGTGGTCATTATAATAAAAATAGATATTTGTGATATTTTTTTTGCGATAAAAACAAATTTATTTTAACTAAAAATAGTCATTTTGTTAAAAATAACTGATCGTAAATAAAAATAGTGAATTTTTATTTAATATTTTTTTAAAAGAAAAATAATAATTAAATAAATTGACATTTCATATTATTTTTATTAATATATTGGGTCTAACAAGAAGTTCTATGTTGACCAAATAATAAGAGGTGATAAATAATTTCACGTTAATATATATAATAAGATGAAATTAGTGAGATGAAAGTGTAGTTTTCTTCAATATTTTCTTCATGTTCTTAATTGACAAAGGTATGGCCGATTAACTTGATTGCATGATACATTGTAGGAATGTGTTTTATGGAGAGTACAAATGCTCGGGCCCAGGGTCATCTGCCTCCAACCGCAAATTTGGAAAGACTCTTTCTGACGATCAAGTAAAGCCCTTCTTGAGCACCACTTTTATTGGAGGAAACCAGTGGCTTGTCCCAGTTCCCAAGATTGCATAAAAACTCGACGTTGCAATTTTCTAAATGCATAAGGGCAGCTAAGCTGTAACTAGATATAAACATCCAATACACTCAGATGATTTTTTTTTTCTCTTTATTACAGTATAAAGAGATAAATTCCAAAATTACTATGATTTGATGGATGTACAGTATATTATATACATATATTTATTTAATTACAATACATATCACATATAATGTGACACCCCCAACCTCCGCTTAGAATGAAACGGAGACTTAGAGCGTCGAGACATGTAATACAAGATTACATACCCCATTCGTGACAGTTATTATGTAATACATCCTAATATACAATAAGTAATATACAATAATCACAGCAGATAGAATGGCGAAAAAAAAAAACTTATGCCAGAATAACTAAAACATCTCAATTTCATTAGAAATCATCAAGTTCAAAATACCAATATAGCATAAACTTAAGTACAAACTTAAATCGTTCTCTTCATGAGATCTAAGGCATGAAAGACTAGGGCTACAAACATGATAATCAAATCTAGTCTCTTCTCGAGGTCAGGCTCATCCTCAATAAGTTGGATTCAGTGCTCCATCTAGTCCGTCCTCCTCATCTCCTAACACAACTTCTATCATTCCGAGTAGAATGGTAGTGGGTCCACAATGGGTGAGATTTTCATGAAATCTCAGTAAATTAACAGATAACTTGCACAAAAATAAATTATGCATGAAGGATGCTAAATATGAAGTGTATAAAATGTAGAAAAAAATGTGCATGTGTCTCCTATCCAGATTCCTCAACATCTTTAAAAAAACCTTGATGCACTTTCACTTTTCGAGAACATTTACACTTTCTTATTCCAAGAACATGATATTTCGAAAGAGAACATTTCATACTTCATTGCATTCAAAAATCATAACATTCCATCGTTCATTAAATCTATCATTAGCATACATTTGATAGCAACATGGTTCCCTATATGCACCATGAGCACCTACTGGTGGTCATAGCACAACTCATGTTGGCACTACGTTATTGTCTACAGACATCGTTCTTAATACATTGGTAATATAATATAACACCATCATAACATCATAACATATGCACCCACCAATATTATGTGTCATAACATATATTTTCGCTCTGGCGTTCTTTAAAAAGAATCTATTTCAAGCTCGTTAATTGTTCTTGGTCAACCCAAGGGTCACCACTCCATTCTTAAACACTCTAAAGTGGACAAATGAGCTCCACTAGGATAATTCCTCATCCTAGCCTTTGGGGTCGTGATAAAAATTATTTTCATACTAAGTTAAAAAATGTGTTCCATGACATGTGCATATATAGCAAGCTTTTTATATGAACTGACATTTATAGATGCAATATGCTAAAATGATATAAATATCACATGTCATGTAAATATACACTGAATGTATCATATTGAATGTATCATATACCATGGTATTTTATGCTCAAAGTGATAATTGAAACATGAATGAAGCATTTATCATAAATCATAAATAATCTATCAAGGTGTAAGTTAGAAGTCAACTTACAAACTTTCGGAGTAAATGAAAATAATGACGTAGCTACGTAAATCAATTGCGTACTAAATTAGAATTAATACTTTTATGAGTGAGGTCCAAAATCAAATGTTTCAAAAATAGGTATTTGCAAAAATACCCCTAGACTCTCAAAAATTGTC
>QEOT01007332.1:39983-66219 GCA_003123785.1 Pterocarya stenoptera | reverse complement strand
ACAACTTCCGAGCAAGAAGCATGGCTTCCCTCAATTAATGTATTAATTTATAAGGGTATTTACAAGTAATTAAGTATAGATGTATTTATTTTTTAAAGTTTTGAATGTTTGTTTTGGCATATTTACTGGAATCCCTACCAATATTATTGTAATAGTTTTAATTTAATAATATATATATATATAACTAAGTGGCATGATTGGAGGCATGAACGAAAATTTAATATATATATATATATATAGATACATCATAAATTAATAAGGTTGGTCATCGCCATCTCCATATTCCATGCTTGATACATATAACTCTTGATTTTGATAGAGAACGTCATATATATCATGATCAACACAATAAAATACGAGTAATGCTAGATAATTTTGAGATGTACAAGTCTACCATTTATTTTTAAAAAAAAATAGAGATATATAATATTTAAGTGGCATGATGAGAGGCACGTCAATTTTATATGAAAGAATCTATTTTCAACCCGGTGTATAGAACATACTTAATAAAGTACTCTTTACATTATATAATCTAATTTGAAAAATAAATTTTAAAATCGAAATATTACAAATCAAATCATTCTATTTAAGTGATATAGTTGGTGGGTGTGCTAGCTCTGCACATCGGCCGAGAATAGAGCAATTCATTTTTTATATATTGATCATACATCATAAATTAATAGAATTGGTCACCGCGATCTCCATATTCAGTGTTTGATACATAGACAATATCATATCAACCAAAAAAAAAAAAAAAAAAGTGAAATTCGAACGTGGTACATGGTGTTTTTCAAATTAACAAACCAAACTTCATATATAGGTAGAGATCGAGGCCCCAATACGAACCAACACATTATAGAAACAGAAGGCATCCCACAGTACTGGTTATAATTCTCATGGGACTAGCAACAAAGAGGCGGCTGAGCCCAAAACCATGCAACAAGGAATATGAGGCAACATGAAGCCCAAAACTCCACGAAACCAAACCAAAGGCATGCCCAAGCATAACCAGTCCTGCACAGAAATAAAGAAATTGCAACTCTCCCCCGAAACACACAATATTGGAAGATCAATGAAATAAAACACATGATTTGGACGAACAATTTACAATAGGGATTTTTAGCGTTATTTAAATTAATAAACCTATATAGATCTATATATAAGATTCATAATCTAGATTATGAATATTTTATTCATGTATAATTGTCAAATATAAGGTTTGGATAATATTTGTAAGGCCCAATAAATATGATCAACAAAATGATATAACCTAGCCATTGACATATCTCTAAAAGCCCATGATTTTGGTCAAGTTATGAGTATAAAGTGGTACGGGCCCAATTCATATATAGAGACCCATTAAAGACCCATGAAATTCCATTATCTTATGATGGACAAAATTGAAATTCGGGTATTATATAGAGGTCATGGTCTCCAATACCCCAAATTCATCTTCTTGACTCTAAACATCCCATTGTTGTGGGTTTTTTTTTTCAGAGAGTGAATCTTGGATGTGAAAAACTATATCGTTGCCCTCTTCTCTCCAACGGCTACAGGTACGGTCTCTTTGCTAGATTTCTACATATATTTGACAAGAGATCTTGGTGTTTTTGGATAGTATACAAGATCCAATAAGTGGTATCAAAGCCAACTTGTCATATCTATGTAGGAATAAGGCTTCGTACTTGTGAAATACGATTTGCATATTTTGTGAAGTCTTCGTCGCTAAAATTCTAAATGATTTCATTTTTTGAGCTTTTGGATTGATCGGAAAGTTTCTCTTGAGTTGTTGTGGTGGTCACTGGTGTGTATCCCACTAGATCTATAAAAAACCACCACCTATGGTGTCCAAAATTTTATTTTATTTTACTTTATTTTTCAATTGTTAACTAAAAAGGGACTGCCCGAGGCATGGGAAGATGCCAAAAATGTTCTCACCGACATCCCCGCATCCAGATCTACCAAAAAAATGGTTTGTGTGACGCCCAACTCCCACGTGCCGAAACGCAGGACTCGTGACATTGAGATGATGACAATACGGGTCACGCATCCCAACGATAAATGCCAAGTGTGTGTACAGGCAAAAAGTGTACAACAAAAACGCATCGGATAAATTAAGGTCAATCAACTAAATACCAGAATTTTAATGACATATTTACTTAAATAAAACGTTTACAAAGAGTTATACAGTTATTCCAAAAAATATAATATAAAGACCGAAACACATAAACGAGTGAGAAACAAATCCCATAATCCTAAGTGACCACATGTCACTCCTCCGGTGGAGTTGAGACCTCAGGCTACACATCCTCATCTGCATCAAAATCTACGGTACCATAAAACTATACCGTAGGGTAAAAGATACCACATGAGATATGAATCTCAGTAAGTAACAACCCAAACAACCCAAGAGATAAAAGTACATTAATGCAACCAACAAATATGTATGCATATGATGGAATATGCATTAGACCCAAAGCATCCTTTTTACCGACAATAAATATTTTCCAACGCACACCAAAATTCCATTTTAACCAAAAACATTCCATTAAAATATTTCCCATAATTTTCCCCGAAAATAGCCCAAAAAAATAATCCACCATTTTCCTAGAAAATGGTTTGCATAAATTCCATTTATCCAAACCTCACCATTTTCCTAAAAAATGTCTCAATATCCATGTATGTACCATGATCTCCTCTAGGAACAATCCGCACACCCTGGCTCCCTTCGTCACACCACGGATAACGATCGTACGAGTAACTTCATAACAAGTGATGCCCAGTTCCATGCCCAGCGCGTTCGTGGCCAAGCATCCTCTAATTCCCGCCAGCAAAAGGGGCTACGGAGTCGATACGAGAGCGTTACCATCCCGTCTGATCCCGTTGTCGCCCAGCGACAACCCAAGGGACGTCACTTAGTATATTCTGCTTCCGAGTTACCAAAGGAGCTCTACAGAGATAATACCCCATCTCGACTTGGGGTCGTGATACACACGCACCCAAAAATCATTTCACACATGAAAACTCAGTTTTCAAATATACACATGAACATGTATGCAATTATGCAAAAACTAAGTTTTCGTTTACAAACATGAATATGCGTGCAATTATGCATTGTATATGACACAACACAAACATTCAACTGCCAACAAATCCCAACATAATCCAATCACACGGACAACTCCATCCTCCAATCCAACTAACCCCCTTACTCCTCGGACTCAGTCTGGCACAACCAACCAATTCACAGTAAATATGAGTTAGCCCAAAAATACATTTAAATCTCAAAAGTTCTTTGAAAAAATACTTACAGTGCTATAATATACTTTTCGAAGGATCAAGAAGGTGCTAGAAGTGGCGGCATAGCAACGAAACTGTGCAATTTGAGCTAATGTCATGGGTCTCAAAAATCTCAATTTAGAATGGGGACAAACTAAGACTTGGGATGGCTAGGAAAGGATTTAGTGGTGTTAGTGAAGCTACTGGTGGTGGTGGTTTGCAATGGGCTACGATTGAAGGCTAAAAAACTCAAATCAAAAATGGGTATGGAGGGGCTTTAAGGGTGGCGGATCGGAGCTGAGGAATGGTGGGTTAGGTAGCTGGGAGGCCGCCGATGCTGTGGTGAAAAGATGGTGGTCGATGCTGTGGTGAAAAGATGGTGGTCGATACTGTGGTGAAAAGATGGTGGCGCGACGGCAGCTCTGGAAGGAAAGGGGGCCGCGGCTTAGATTCCCTCGTGCCGGTTAACAGCGGCATGAGAGGAGCTAAGATTAGAAGGGGAGGGACGCCAGCCGGAGGGAAAGAAAATGGGAGGGGCGGTGTCGCTCACAGACAGCGCACCGCGACGCTGTGGGCAAACGAAGAAAATGGAAGGGGAGATGGGAAGGGAGCTTCGCACGTGGGAGGAAAAAGCAGGGGAAAGAAAAGCGAAAAAGAAAAAAGGAAAAAGAAAAAGAAAAGACAAAAGAAAAAGAAATGAAATGAAATGAGATTCAATCCTCACAACTTGGGTCACAAAATTGATCCAACGAAAAAAATTCAAAACAGCAATTTAAATAAAAATTAATTTAAACACAGTTACTAAGTAAAATAAAATAATAAAATCCAACAATAAACTAATTTAAAATAATGAAAATTTTAAATAATGAATAATAATTAATAACAATAAAACACATTGGATTAAATTTTTCAATTAAAAGTCGTAAAATAATATCGCGTAAATCATCTAAAATTTAAAACAAGAAAATCCATAATTTTAAGAAAAACAATAATTACTTAGTCAAAATAGACGTCAATAGGGTCTATCACATCCTCCTCTCTTAAAATAAAATTTTGTCCACGAAATTTGTAAGGTCAAACATTAGCGCCAAAGCAGCTTACAAGATACAACTCAGAATATACTTGAGAAAAACGTACCATCAACAACTTCCAAACAAGCATGAGTAATGGTCTCTCATGTCTACTCCTATAGGCACTTACATCATACTCGCACTAGTCTCCCAGTGGCACATCACGTCTAGTACTCCTAGGGTGGCCATGTAATCCGAAATCTCCATTTCTACAAGAACCTTAATACAACACCCAATAAATTCTAATAATTATTATCTTCACACCATAAACTGTGCTAACCTCAATTGACTCCTATACTTTATCTTCCAAACGTTCATTGTGTTCTACCTTTGGTAACCTAAAAGCCACTTCCAAAGTTAACCATCAATAAACAAAATTTGCACATCCAAATGATTAATCTCCAATTACAAGTGTCTTCTCAAAGTTTCGAGTCACCACTAATTTCTCAAAATCAACACAAAATTTAAACCCCTAATTATATCACAAAATATCACGCTCCTGCTGCGCTCACTTATAATTCGCCACATGCATAAAATTTATGTCCTCATAAAAATAACACCATCGAGTACAAGGTGGCTCCATACCTACTAACCAGAAAACTCTTACCCCATTTGGTAGAAAACTCACTTTCCCAAAACCATGAGTTATCACTCATATTACTCAATTAACTCTTGCTGTCTTAATCAAAATCAATATTCCGCAAAATACATCCATGATCATTAACAGAAAACCAATATCAATCAACCTCAGTATCCCAAATTGAGAACAAGTAACATCACCCCAAAATACACCCTTCTCATCTAAGATAAGGAACATACCCTAAAAGGCTAGAATCTGACCCGGCCAACCAAGAAGAGCGCCTATAAACTTCTACCTGACAACCTAAACCCAAAAGCTCATCACCTAAATTCTAAATATCATCTAATCTAGCGATGACTAAACTCACTACGAACCACTATTGACTTCACCAAAACATTATCGAAACCTTCTTGGTAACTCGTCCACCTACTTTTGCTCCTATAAGCTAGTATTAGCGCAACTAGTTCCCTCAATAGCACATCACTATTAAATCTCAAGGCCAGCCATACTGCTCAAATCTTCAATCCACCAAAAACTAGTGCACAACACCCATAGATCCTAATGCTTTATTAACTCACATACTTGATTATGTTATCCACCGTTGATGCCTAAGTTTCAACTTCTAAGATTTTATCATACACCATACATGGCGACCCAACAATGTCTTTTCAAGTTAAATAACAATGTCCATAATCCTCTCAACTGGACACTCAATCTCCAAAGGAAGGTATAACCTCACAATTTAAATTTCTATGTGACCTCAAGTCACAATTAATTCCTAAAGGTAATTACAACAATTATTGCCAACCATCATTCCATTGAGTAACCCGCTTCGACTGTACACATCAATCAACTCACCAAAAACTCAAAGCCAAGGTCTCTTAAATTTAATACTATCGTATCGACTTCTCATCAAAACCTACCAAAGCCACTTCTTTCAAGCCAAAAAAAATGAGATTAGGACCTGTACCCTTCGAAATCCATACACACTCACCACTACTATGCATCGATCTCATGCACCCTTAGCCAAAACCAATAATCCTCCAAACGTGCAAGTGATCCATCACTACCATTTCCATCATCTGGACCTATATCCTCGAAATCAACAAGAATCATTTCCTAAATCTGCACCATCTATTGTCCTTAAAATTGATATGGATCAAATCCTAAACCTGCCATTGTAACCTCAAGCTAAAAACAATCATTTTTCGAACTAGATCGACATCTTCAATCCTGAGAAAATACACGAAATAGATCATTACGTTCCATTTCCAAAGAAATTCTCTCCTGAAAAATTCTCATATCAGTAACTCAACTCCACTTTAATGGTTACAGACTAATCAATCTCTAGAATAGATCAAGCTAGCATACCAAGTCTACAAAACTAAGAACTCAAATCTTTTTATAAATCAGTCCTTTAAATCTGCAATTCTACAACCTTAAATTATATAAGAATCAATCTCCAAAATCTGCAAGATCGATGACCTTTTTTTTTTTATAGAAGAGCCAGTAGCCACCCACATAGCAGCCCTGTCCCAAGTTTATTAATATATCTCTCACTTCTGGTGAAGGAAAACCATGGTTACAAAACTGGTATCTGGGAAAATATTAAAATCCTCCCTAATACCATCAAGAACTACAATAAAACTAAAAACAGTATTAAACAAGCCTATATAAGACTCACATTCCTAACCACTAAACAAACCGAACACCAGACTTATAAATTAAAACAAGAGAAAACGACCACGCATTATTTTAACTTGTCGATACTACACAGACATAGTACTTCTACTGCAATATAAGTATTACAGCATATTACTGCAATATAACAGGTTACTGCAATATATTATTACTGCAATAAAACAGGTTACGTACGAAAAAATGACCAGCTTACAACGTGCTTCTGCTTCTTATTGACAGTAATCCCCATTTATCAATTCTGATCAATCCTTTCAGCACATGCGGGAGCTCACTCCTATTTCTCCATTCTGCATTATCACCTGTAACTCCTCTTTTAGCTAGCCAATCTGCCACCGAATTTCCCTCCCTGAAAATGTGAGAAACTTTATAATCCATGTTCATTAACATTTCTTGTATCTCCTCCCAATAATTTTCCAAATACCATGTTCCACACCGATTTTTCCTCAGCCACGAGAGAACCACTTCCAAATCCATTTCTATATCCACTGCTGTCAAATTTAATTGCCTACAACGTTTAATGCCTTCCAACAGAGCCCGTAATTCTGCTCTGTTACTATCTCCACTTCCTATGTTCAAAGAGAAAGCCAACACCACTTGTCCCTGCTCATCCCGAATCACTCCACCAGCCCCTGAATTTCCTGGGTTTCCCATAGAACTCCCATCTGTATTTAACTTCACTCTTCCATTGGTAGGCTTGGACCATGAAACATATTTAATTGCTTGTTGTTGTATAGGAATAGACTGAATATTCAAACTCTGTAGTATGTAAGCGTCGGCCTGCTGAAACTTTTTGATTTTCAAAATTCCATTACTAATCATGCCTACCCAGTATTTGATAGAATGCCACACCAAGTTTTCTGATTCCAATTTGTTTACCATACAAGTTGAACACCTTCTTCCCCAAAGTCTCCAAGAAATAATACTAGGCAATAATCCAATTAATACACCTATTTGAGAGTAATTTGAAGCTCTTCTAAACCAGCTAAGGCAAGTCTCACGCCATGTTCTACCCACCGACATACCCAATAACCTTCCACATTTTTCCCAAACTCCCACTGCAATTTCTCTCTCAAATAAGACATGGTTCAGATTTTCCTCCTGCCCTTGTCTAGAGCAATTACATTTCAAAACTAGAGGAATTCCAATCCTCTTAATTCTATCATCCACCGCTAGAGCACCATACCAAGCTTTCCATATAAATATTGAGAATTTTTTTAGGATTAATTTATTCCATATCCATTTATGTCCTTCTAGAGTAGAACTTCTCACCCTTATGCAGTCCTATGCTGATTTAGTAGAGAATAACCCATCTTCTGCTTTGGTCCAGATTAGTACATCATTTCCTTCTTTACTTTTTGCTAACACATTTAGAACTCTTTCTGTAAATTCTGTATCCACCAATCTTTCTAATAATTCCACATCCCATCCGTGTTGTAAATTACATTCCTTGATTTTGAGAAGAGGTTGTTCCACTACTGGTAGTATTTCAGCAAAAGATTCCTGTTCAAACCACTTATCATACCAAAAAAATATATTCCCATCTCTAATTTTCCATTTAGTATAATTGAGTATCATAGCTATCTTTTTAGCAATCATACACCAGAAACTTATCCCCTTAGGGGTACCAATTAGCATGAAAGGTTTATTACCAATATATTTCTTACGAAAGAAATTTGCCCAAAGAGAATCTTCATGCATTAGCTTCCAAGCAAATTTTAATTGAAGAGCTTGTTGAACCTCCTCAAAAGGTCTTATTCCCAAACCTCCTTCTTCAATAGGTCTACAAATGTTACTCCAAGAAATCCTTTTTTTTTTTTCCTCTTCCCTCACTCTCTCCAAAAAAAAAAAGAACTCATAAGGCGATTTAAATAAGGATAACCTATTTTGGAACTTTTAAAACTCAAGAAAATGCAAAGCCATTTTTGCAAGTACATGTCTTAACAAAATCACTCTTCCTCCCGCAGATAAAAGTCTCATCTTCCATCCACTAATTTTATTACTAACCTTTCTTACCAAATCCTCCAAATCCATAATTTTCAGTTTTCCGGAAACAATAGGGCATCCCAAATATTTAAAAGGAAAATTACCTTCCGAGAACCCCGTCAATCTTTTCAAGTTCCTCTTCCTTGCTATAAAGATTTTATTAGAAAAAAATATAGAAGTTTTTTCTTTGTTAACTAACTGCCCTGTCCAATGCTCGTATGTCTCCAAAATTTGAAGTATATTTCTAATGGAATTTCGTCCTTCATTTGTGAAAATAACCACATCATGTGCATACATTAAATGAGATATCAAATTTATACCACGTGCTTGAGTGAATTGTCCAAAACTCTTCTCTTCTACACTTTTCTTTATAAGCCGAGATAGAAGTTCCTGCAAAATAATGAACAAATAAGGGGATAATGGGTCCCCTCACCTCAACCATCTACCACCCTGAAAAAAACCTTTTGTAGTCCCATTCATTAGTATAGAATACCATGGCGTAGTTATGCATTCCTTAATCAATCCACAAACTGAGTTAGAAAAACCAAAAGCACTAAGCACCATCAACAAAACATCCTAATCAACACGATCATATGCTTTTGTCATATCTAATTTCAAAACCACATTCCCACCATGTATCTTTTTATTTATCGAATGCACCATTTCCTGAGTTAGGCTTATATTTTCATATATACTTCTACCTTGAATGAAAGCACCTTATTCAATAATCTAAAGCAATCGCCTTAAAAAAAAAAACCTTGTAGATTCTAAAGCCCCAAATGATACCAAATTGCTTATCTGAGTCTGCAAAATCTAAAACTTCTAATTTAATTAATCCCTCAAATGCTTGTTGAACCTACCACCTTAAATCCCATAAATTGATTCCCTAAAAACTATAGGGCCTCAAACCTTAGATGAACTTTTCATAAATCTATCATTGAAGTTCGTTGAACTTACAACCTCCTACTCTATAGACTCATTACATAAATTCTACAGAACCTAAGACCTCAATTATCCTAAGCGATTTAAAGTTATTCCCCTCCTCAATTGCGACTTGAGTTCCTACTCTATAGAGTTCACCTAGACCATGTCGTTCCCTTCAAACCTCGATAATAAAAATAAATCAATCGCTAAGAGTTCAGGCCTACTACACTAAATGGTCATGCCTAACAATGGCATTCACGATCATACCATCTTTCTACCATAGCGTAATCCTTAACCCACTTTTCAACTCCGGATAAAACAAAAAAAAACAAAACAAAATATAAAATTCCATAAATAAAATAACATACAACAAAATAAATAAAACAAATGAAGTAGTGCACAATAAAATAATTAAAACAAACAAATAACCTACCATAAAATATAAAAGATAAAATAAAATAACATACAATAAAATAAATAAATAAACAAAGTAGTATACAATAAAATAAATAAAACCAATAAAAGATAACATACTTTAAATTAAATAATTTCAATTTACAGCTTTAAAAATTTCTAGTACTTCACCTACAGGACATATGGTTTTACCCAAAGCCAAACTGCTCTGATACCACCTATGACGCCCTGACTCCTATGTACGGAAATACATGATCGTGATGTCGAGATGATGAGAACATGGGTCCCGCATCCCAACGATAAATGCCAAGCGTGTATATACGCAGAAAGTGTATAACAAAAATGCAGTAGATAAATTAAAGTCAATCAACTAAGTACCAGAATTTTAACGACAGATTTACTTAAATAAAACGTTTAAAAAGAGTTATACAGTTATCCCAAAAACTATAATACAAAGAACGAAACACATAAACAAGTGGGAAACAAATCCCATAATCCCAAGTGACCACATGTCACTCCTCCGGTGGAGTCGATCCCTCAAGCTCCACATCCTCATCTGCATCAAAATCTACGGTACCATAAAATAGTACCGCAAGGTAAGGAATACCACATGAGATATAAATCTCAGCAAGTAACAACCCAAAAGATACAAATGCATTAATGCCACCAACAAATATGCGTGCATATGATGGAATATGCATTAGACCCAAAACATCATTTTTTTCAAAAATGAATATTTTCAACGCACGCCAAAATCTCATTTTGACTCAAAACATTCCATTAAAACATTTCCCGCCATTTTTCCAAAACAATAATCCACGATTTTCTCAAAAAATAGTTCACATAAAATCCTTTTATCCAAAATTCACCATTTTTCCAGAAAATGACCCAATATCCATTTTAACCGTATGCACCATGATCTCCCATAGGGACTATCTGCCCACCTTGACTCCCATCGTCACACCACGGGTATGACCGTGCAAGTGACTTCATAACGAGCGATACCCAGTTCCGCGCTCAGCCATTCATAGACAAGCATCCTCTAACTCCCACCAGCAAAAGGGGCCACAAAATCTACACGAGAGCGTTACCATCCCGTCTGATCCCGTTGTCGCCCAGTGACAACCCAGGGGACGTCACTTAGTATATTCCACTCCTGAGTGACAAGAGAAGCTCCACTGAGATAATACTCCTTCTCGACTTGGGGTCGTGATACACACGTACCCAAAAATCATTTCGCACATGAAAACTCAGTTTTCAAATACACACATAAACATATATGCAATTATGCGAAAACTCAGTTTTCGTTACAAACATGAATATGCGTGTAATTATGCATTGTATATGACACAACACAAATATTTCAACAACCAACAAATTCCAACATAATCCAATCACACAGACAACTCTATCCTCCAATCCAACCGACTCCCTTACACCTCGGACTTAACCAACCAATTCACAATAAATATAAGTTAGCGCAAAAATACATTTAAATTTTAAAAGTTCTTTGAAAAATACTTACAGCGCTATAATATACTTGTCGAAGGATCACGGAGGTGCTAGAAGCATTAGCACAGCAACGAAACAGTGCAATTTGAGCTAATGTCATGGGACTCAAAAATCCTAATTTCGAATGGGGACAAACTAAGACTTTGGATGGCTAGAGAATGGCTTAGTGGTGTTGGTGAAGCTACTGGTGGTGGTGGTTGGCTGTGGGTGGCGGCATGAGCAGCGATTGAAGGCTAAAACACCCAAATCGAAAATGGGGATGGAGGGGCTTCAAGGGTGGCAGATCGGAGCTGAAGAAGGGTGGGTTAAGTAGCTGGTAGGCTGCTAGTGCTGTGGTGAAAAGATGGTGGCCAACGGCGGCGCTGGAATGAAATGGGGACGTGGCTTGAATTCTTTCGTAGTGGTTAACGGCTGCACGAGAGGGGTTGAGATTGGAAGGAGAGGAATGCCGGCTGGAGGGGAAGAGAACGGGAGGGGCAGTGTCGCTCACAGACAGCGCACCGCGGCGCTATGGGCGGATGGAGAAAATGGACGGGGTGAGGGAATGGGAGCTTCGTGCGTGGGAGGAAAAAGCAGAAGAAAGAAAGGAGAAAAAGAAAGAAAGAAAAAGAAAAAGAGGAGAAAAGAAAAAAGCAAAAAGCAAAAGTGAGGAAAAGAAATGAGGTCCAATCCTCACAACTTGGGTTACAAAATTGATCCAACGAAAAGAATTTTAAAACAGCAATTTAAATAAAACTAATTTAAATACACTGACTAAGTAAAATAAAATAATAAAATCCAACAATAAACTAATTTAAAATAAAGAGCATTTTAAATAATGAACAATAATTAATAATAATAAAACACATTGGATTAAAATTTTCAATTAAAAGTCGTAAAATAATATCATATAAATAATCTAAAATTTAAAACAAGAGAACCCATAATCCTAAGAAATGCTATAATTACTTAGTCAAAATATACATAAATACTGAGTATCACAGTTTGATCGGCCGGGCTGGTGGCCATAATAGTGTTGGTGCTAATGGCTTCTTCCTACTACAGTAACTAAAGTCATGGTGTTATAAAATTCAGGTAGGGTTTATTGTATGAATTGGACTTGGGTCTTAAAACCAGCCTTGAGCTTGCTTTAGTTAGTCCAATTCCTTGATCCAATCCTTAAGAAATATAAAGTGAATTGGGTTAAGTAAGCATTGGGTTTATATGTATTGGTCTAGCCCATGAGTTGGGTCCCAGTTATAAGACCATTATATTTATTACTTGCAGGCCAAATTGTATCACAAGCACATACCCATGGGATTGACCCTTACCCATATTGTCTAATATTGTCTTATTTGTTTGCATAATTTTTTTCTTTGAGATATTCAATGGTAATTCATACATTTGGCATAGAGAAATTAAAAAGTGAGACATCGCCTAAGTCACCTCTACCATGGAGATTTTTTCATTGACCTAAAATGTAAAATTTTAATGAATTGCATTATGTTACATCTATATCCATGCAAATGACAATCGGACTAAACAAATGTTGTTATTTGGCTAGGTCATACATGGTTTAAGGTGGTTATATGTGAGTTCTATAATTTTTAAGATTAACCTATGCATTCAATAGTCAGCCCAAAGGAAGGCTAATGTTTGGCCATGCCCAATTTTTGCTTGGGAGATGACGACTTGCATGTTGTAATTACTGTCCAAAGACTTGACTACAATAATGCACTAAGTATCTCATACGAGCCCACTTTTATAAAAACCATCAAAATTTTTGGGTTTAAGTTTGTCATATAGTCTTATTGATTTTGTTATCTAATTGGACTAAAGTTTGCATGACGAAAGTTATGGTTTGTTTTTTAATACTTCAAGATTGATGGGATATTTATTTATTGCGAGTTTCTTTTGTTTCCTTATAGTGTATATATTTTCGACATCTGCCAATTTGAATAACATTTCTATCCTTAATGGTTCAAATTTTACAAAATGAAAAGAGCATGTTACCATTATTCTTGGGTGTGTAGGTCTAGACTATACGCTTCAGGTTAATGAGTCTTCCAAGCCTAATGATTAGAATTCTACTGATCAAAGGACAACTTATAGAAAATGGGATCACTCTAATCTCATGTGGCTTATGATAATGAAGCATTCTACTCCTGATTCTATTTAAGGTGCAATGCCTGAAGAGGAAAATGCTAAGAAGTACTTGAGCCAAATAGCAAACCGATTTGTTGTGTCAGAAAAGGTAGAGACAAGTACGCTACTTTGAAAACTTGTTTCAATGCAGTATAATGACAAATGGAGCATAAGGGAGTATATTATGGAAATGTCCAATCTTGTTATTAGATTGAGAGCACTAAAGTTAGAACTTTCTGATGAAATTCTAATACATCTCATTCTGATTTCTCTTTCTGTACAATTTGGTTCTTTCAAAATTAATTATAATACTTAAAATGAGAAATGGGCTTTTAATGAGCTTATTGCTTGTTGTGTGCAAGAGGAAGAGAGATTGAAACAAGAAATTATAGAAGTTGCTCACATGGCAATTTTTCCTCATGGAAATTCGGGCACTAAGAAAAGAAGTGGAATGACAAAGCTAAGGCAACTAAGGAAGCTAGAACTTCATAGGCAAATGTGCAACATGAATAGGATAAGGTCTCTACCTGTTACTTTTGCAAAAGGGATGGTTATGTGAAGAACAATTATTTCCAGTATGAGAAGTGGCTTGCAAATAAAGGTGATTTTTCTATCCTTGTTTGTGCTCAAATTAATTTGGCTATTGTGCCAACTAACACTTGATGGATAGATTCGAAAGCTACTATTCACATAAGTGTTACTATGTAAGGTTACCTAAAGTGCCAAAAACCAAGTGATGCTGAAAATTTTATTTACTTAGAAGATAGCAATAAAGTTAGTGTTGAGGTAACTGGAGTCTACATAATAAAATTAGAGTCTGGTTTTTATTTGCATTTGATGGGACTTTTTATGTACCGTCATTTAGATAGAATTTAATTATGTTTCTTGTTTAGACAAATTTGGTTATTCTTTTTCAATTAGAAATGAGAAATCCAGTCTTTTTCAAGATTCAAATGTTGTTGGTATTGGCTCTTTGATTGATAATCTTTATTTTTTGGACTTGGATGCCTCTTACTTAAGGACAAACGAAACCTTACAAGTAAGAGATGATTTTTTGGACGAGATGATTATTCTCGTTATTGATATCTATATTTGATACATGAAAACTCGTATGCATTGGACGCTTTTAAGGCTTACAAAGCTGAAGTTGAAAATCAGCTTGATAAGATAACTAAGGCCGTAAGATCTAACCATGGTAGTGAATACTATGATAGGGATGACAGATCATGTGAACAACGTCCTGGGCCTTTTGCGAGGTGCTTAGAAGATCGTGGCATTATTCGTCAATATACCATGTCAAGGACTCCACGTTAAAACAGTGTAGCTGAGAGACAAAATCAAACCCTAAAAGATATGGTTAGAAGTCTGATATCTCATTATTCTTTGCTAGAGTCACTATGGGGGAGAGGCCATAAAAATCGCAATTTACATTCTCAATCGAGTACCTAGTAAAGTAGTAGCTAAAACTCCATATGAGTTATGGACTGAAAAGAGTCCTAGTATTAGGCATTTACACGTTTGGGGTTGTCTAGCTGAGGCTGGGCCCTATAAGCCTAATGAAAGGAAACTGGGCTCAATAACAGTTAGCTGCTACTTTATTGGATACTTAGAGATATCGATGGGTTTCAAGTTTTATTGCCCTTCAAGTAATACCATTATCGAGATGGAAAATGCCAAATTCATTGAGGATATTCAGGATAGTGGGAGTACAACCCAGAGATATCCTATTTGAAGATGAACAAACTGAAATACCTCTAAACAAACTTATGAGAAAGCTTATCATCAAACATTATGAGTTGCCTCTAACTAATAAGGAAGAACCTGAACAGCCTCAACAAGAAGTGACATTAAGGAGATCAAATAGGGAGAGAAGATCAATAATTCCAGATGATTATATTGTTTTATCTACAAGAGCATGAATTTGATTTAGGGTTGGAAGATGATCAATCTCTTTCAATCAAGCTAATCAAAGCGCTAACTCCCAAAAGTATAAGGGTGCAATGCTAGGTGAGTTAAAGTCTATAAAGGACAATGACGTTTGGGACCTTGTCGAATTGCCTAACGGTACTAAACCAATTGGCTGTAAATGGGTTTTCAAGACCAACAAGATTCTCAAGGAAATTTTGAGAGGTATAAAGCATGTCTAGTTCCAAAAGACTTTACTCAAAAGGAAGGAATTGACTATAAAGAGACTTTCTCTCCAGTTTCATCGAAAGACTCTTTGAAGATCATTATGGCACTTGTAGCTCATTTGATTTAGAACTTCATCAGGTGGATGTAAAGGCTGCATTTCTCAATGGTGACATTGAGGAAACAATATATATGATGCAACCAGGGGGCTTTGAGTCTGATGAATCGAGTCATTTGGTTGGCAAATTAAATAAATCTATCAATGGTTTAAAGCAAGCATCCCGTCAATGATATCAAAAGTTTGATCAAGTAGTTTTCTCTTTTGGTTTTAAGGAGGCTATTGTCGATCAATGTATTTATTATAAGATCAGTGGGAGAAAATTTATATTTTTGGTGTTATATGTTGATGACATTCTAATAGCAAGTAGTGACATGGGGCCTGTTACATAAAACCAAGAAATTTCTTTTGAAACACTTGAAATGAAATATCTTGGTGAGACATCTTTTGTGATAGGCATACAGATTCATCGTGATAGATCACGTGGTACAGTTGCCTTATCACAGAGGGCATATATCGAGAAAATACTCAATAGGTTTGGCATGAAAAATTGTTCATTTGGGGATGCGCCCATTGCAAAAGGTGACAGATTAAATTTGTTCCACTTCCCAAAGAATAATATTGAAAAGAAACAAATGGAGGACTTCCTTTATACATCAACTGTAGGGAGCTTCATGTATGATCAAATTTGCTCACGCCCAAATGTTGCATATGCAGTTGGAATTTTTGGCAGATATTTGAGTAATCCAAGCATGGATCACTGGAATGCTGCTAAAAGGGTAATGCAGTACTTACAAAGAACAGAAGATTATATGCTCACGTATCGAAGTTCAGAACATCTAGAGATCATTGGGTTCTCAGATTCCAATTTTGTTGATTACCTCGATAGTAAGAGATCCACTTCAGGTTATGTTTTCATGTTGGCTTGAGGAGCTATGTAAAGGAAAAGTGACAAACAAATACTTATAGCTTCTTCTACCATGGAAGCAAAGCTTATTACTTGCTATAAGGCATCCAATCAAGCAATATAATTGTGGAATTTTATCACTGGTCTTCAAGTCGTGGATAGTATTGAGAATCTATTAAAGGTTTATTGTGATAATAAGGCTGCTGAGTTATATTCTAAGAACGCAAGATCGAATTCGTTAAGGTCTAAAAACATTGACATAAAGTTTCTTGTCGTAAAAAAAGGAATTTAGAATCATGTTTCAATTGAGTACCTTAGTACAAATCTCATAGTTGCAGGTCCGCTCACTAAGGGTTTACAACTTAAAGCGTTTAAGGAGCATGTAGCTTGTATGAGAGTGGTTAGTCATAGTGACATATTTTATTAGTAGAACAAATTAACCTAATTCTTTGTCCCAAGAGACAAAAGTAATCAAGATACATTAATCTGATTGGCACCAGAAAGAAAAACAGAAAGAGAATATCTATATATTCTCAAAATATTACTTTCTAATTTCTATCGACAATATTCAAACGTCACAAAACATAAAAATTAATCATGGCTCTCAAGATCATGCATGGCAATATTCTGCTAAAGAAAAATGGGGACAGGACGTTATTGATAAAAACCCTAAATTAAATTATAATATCCTGACAAAAACAGAAAACCCTGACATAGAGAAAAAGTGAAAAAGATCAAGGGACCAAGCACGTGTAGTAGTAAAAGATCTGGGACAAATCGAATAGTGAGAAGACATACTTCAGTGCCAGAATCTTCTTTCAGAAAAGAACATGTACAAATGGATTTATTACATACACATGCGTGCGTAATGATGAACAGTAAGAAACTTAGATGAATGCACCCAAAAGATTTTCAGAATTGGTAATTTGGGATGTTTGTGCAGCTGGCCGGTGCTCCCACAAACAGATCCTCTGTTCTCTAAATCGTACGTATTCTTCACAAAGGACAACTAGTCATGATGAACCCCAGGAAAGATCCCTCAGTGGCTGTGCCTACAGTTTTTTCTTCGAAGATCATCTTTGAAATAGTCTCTGCAGGCATCAGTTTAGTGCAATTGTCAAACCACCAAAATTGCACTGATTTCTTTTCAGAATTAAAGCTGTAAGGATTGTTTTGTGGGCCGTGCGATGATGATGATCACAATGCCTAGCTAGCTATATAGCTCATGCATCGTGGTTGTGGTCCTCATGAGACCATGATCGATCTATACAATACTTCAATAAAGGTATTTTGTTTTCCAATGTCACCATGATGTATATATCTCTACACATATATGATGTATTTAATGATCATATGATACAAAAACTAAATCATTTGATCATCTTTCCATGATTCAAACAGCTTTTAAAAGGGTTGTATAATATGATTGCCTGTCAATGTGATTTACATCAAGAGGATTACGCTTTTCTACCGTTCCTATCCGAATTCTGTACGTGACATAAAATGTGAGACAGGTATATATGCACATAAAATATATTTTATAATATTTAAGTGCCGTTTAGATAGTGAGTTGAGATAAAAGTTGAATAAATATTATTATAATATTATTTTTTAATATTATTATTTTATAATTTAAAAAAGTGGAATTGTTTATTATATTTTATATAGAAATTTAAAAAAATTATAATGATAAAATAAAATGAGATGATATGAGATATTGAAATACTTCTTGTATCCAAACGACCCATGTTGTACTTGTATGTGAGAAGTACTAATTGTTCAATAAATACTTCATAGAGCATTAATCACACCCGAGAGTTTCAGATCAAACGATAAGAATCCAAATCGTTATATATATTTTGTTATTTTCATCCTAAACGTAATGCATGTGTATAGATTGATAGCTAGGTTGCATTTAGTTGTGAAATCATCACTTGTCTAAAACATACATTTAAGTTGATGCATGGGAATAGGTAAATTTAATTATTTATATTATATTATTAACACTCTCCTTCATATCATGTGAATCCAACTTTCCTTTAATGAGTGGGTCCAACAAGTAAAATATTTAATTAAATGGGATAAAGCATAGAGTCAAGATTCAAACTCAGGACTCATGCTCTTATATCATGTGAAATCATAATCACTTGTCTAAAAAGTTTAAACTGATAGAAAGATATAGATTTAATTATTTGTATTATATTCTTAACATTAGATAGAGTCGGAACTCATTAATCTGCCTAGATAAGTAATATATTCTGCCGAATATTTGGTGGATATTAAAGGTCGGGAAATTGAAGCTCTTTAAGTTCTAATGAACATTGAGCATATAATATAAGGAAAAGTCTTCTTATAGCAATTCCGGGCACCAAACCGCGCACTAATATTAAATGTAAGGCATCCGTTTAATAAAAAAATACCAAATTGAAGATAAAAATAATTTTTGTAAGATAGAGAATCTTCGATCTTCTTCTCTCAAAAAAAAATTTCTTCTAGTTTTGTTTTTTAATAAAAAAAAAAACTATGTAAGTGTTGGCCGTACGAGATTTAGTGTGACAAACCGTTTATACCTAGCAAGCCTCGTAACATAATTCACCCAACTCCAGACTTTAATTAGAAACAAAAATAATATATACCTCCGTGATAAAAAGCTCTCGACTTGAATTAATTGCATCACGATTACATCATAATTGGGTGTGTTTCAATCGGATTAAAACTCATTCCAGTTTGGCTTACATATTCAACCCCAAGAAAAGATCATTGCCGTACTTGTTTTAATGCAATGGACATTTTTCAAAGGTGCATTTAATTTTTCATGACCCTATTATTCAATTCCATAAATGAAACATGAACTATTCCACAGGTTGCAGTAGTAGTACCATTGCTACTGATCACAGGAGAGAGAAGTTGGAACGATCAAAATAATTGTCGGCCAAGATATCTTTGAAATTAATTACCTTGACCCGATCGACCTTTCCTTAATCAGGACCCAATTAAGTACTCCAACGGGATATGCCATGCATGGCCCTCGATCGAGTACCCGCCAAAATTGCATGGTCCCCCAGGCCCCAGGCTTGAAAAATTATCATTAGTTTTACGGAAATTTGGATTTCGTTTTGATAAAATTATCGAAATTAAGAATATTCTTGTTCCCACACGGACTCCACTCCAGCAAAATCATGTCTTGTACGATACCAGTACTCATTATATTTCCCTATTCACTCCAGCAAAAAGGCCATTTCAATCGAGATCAACTTCAAATAATATAGAACAGAAAAACATGAAGATTAGACGATGTCCATGATGATTTCTCTAGCTAGCTCGTAGGTAGTACTACTAGTACTACTGTTTAACATTTGAGAAGGGTTGATCGTTAACTGATCATTTGAAGATTCAACGCATGCAGTCCATGTGCAGCCAGTTTGGCCTTCCAAGGGTGAACTCCAAATCAAGCAAACTATTCGATGCTGACTTGTTGGAGCTAGAATCCAGCAGCAGCCTCTCCTCCTCCTTCACGCTATCTGCAGACAGTACTACTGCATTCATCTGGCCGTCGGCCGCCTATATATATATATTTAAAAGGTGAAACGAAAAGTATATTAATCACAAGGGAAAAACAATAAAAAAAATAAAGATCAACATGTTTGGTCTTGTCTTTGATGATACAAACATATATACATACGTACCTTGGTATCGTTTGCCTTAAAATGAGAATGTGTCAAAGCATTTTCATGACGACTTGATCTATTAGTACTACTCCAACTGCTTGTCTCCATTCTGATCACATTTTTATAATATATATATAAGAGATAAAGACATGAATACAAGACAAATTGAAAATATTAATGAAAAAAGAATCCTTGGGAAAAACAAATTGAAATCATGCACATGCATATATGCTGAGAGCTATTGCTTCGCTAAACCAATTAATTACAACAAATCATGAGCAAACTTCGTTTCAGAACTACTCCTTGTTTATCATGTTATGAACTTATGATCGAAGTTAATAATAATACTAATAAATAAAATAATTTGTTTATATCGATGTTGTTATTCCAGCTAGCAGCATTAAACCATGAACAACCAATCGGCCTCCGGGTACGTTTTTGTCAGATTCTCCACAGTGTCAGCCATATAATGAAGTCAACAAAAAATGCCCAGCACCAAAGATCAAGATCATCATTTAAATATTCTATCGGCAAATTTTAAAGGCATGGCTAGCTATTAACTATAGTCTATAGCTATAGTACTTAATGAGTTAATGTGGCATTGCAGTCCTAATACCTAGACCAGACCCTTGACTTTTAAAACTCATTGGGATCAATACCTTCAAAATCTAATGGATATGGTATTTAGAACTCGTTGAGAAGGACTACCCTCACTGTACCTAGAGAACTCCTAGCTGCATATGCCAATTTTGCTCAATTCTATGAGTGGAGGGAGACACACACCTCGTTGGACCCCAAAAAAAAAAAAAAGTCCGATCTCCAATGCCTGTGTAGACTTGCAGAAAATTATGTAACAAAAATTATAGATTCATTATGCAATGAGTCTTCATGCACCTTACGAGAGAAAAGCTAGGAAATTAATTATAAGGGTTTTAAGAGGGATATATGTAAATGCACACACACCTTTGGAATATTTGTAGCGTTGTCAGTACTGGGTTAAGTTTCTGATCACAAGCTAATACCCCCTGATCCACATCGATCAACCCTGACCTTGGGTTCAAAGCAATATCTGTCTGCACCTGACCTGCAATATTAATCATAGATAGAGCCATTGCTCTAGCTTTATCAGACACGCTTCCAATAATTCACGTGTACTAAGGTCAGTCCTAGCTAACCTATCTCAATTTTCCTTTTCTTTTTTGTCTAAAACTAGTTTGGAAACAGTGGATCAAATGATAGAGTTTCTGTCACACTCGGATAAGGAAGCTCTCCAACAAAGAGAATAATAGAATTCAGGAGAATAAATCTAAGGGGTACTCATGGGGAGTGGAGTCCAATTACCTGATCCTTTGTCAGTGCTCTTCACTGTTCTATACATCTGCATGAACACCATGGAGAAAGAGAAAGAAAATGAGAAAATGGTCCACATTGCTTAGATTAAACTCTAGACTGATCCCTATTTTCCATGCCCTTGTTTTCATGGATCAATCCATCAGTACATATGGAACCATCTTGTCAACAAGAATAATATAGGACATGACAACCAAAAGAGCCAAAAACAACTCTTAAATTCAAAGAAATGGAGATTGTACTCAGTAACCCACCTGCAAGTGACTCTTCACGTGAGCTAGGGTTAGATCCTTCACATTCATCAACTCTAAGACAGATTTCGGAGTCGCTCCTGCAAAACAGAAGATAATCACTTTTGTGCTAAGTGATGAGAAAAACGTCAAAATAAACAGACGATGAATAATGAATATGTTTAGTTGTTCTATATTACTTTCATGGCCACCAAGAAGTTCTACTGCGTGAACAAAGTGGGCATGGAGAGTCGTAGTCCATCTCATTCTGGGAGCTCTGACGCTTCTTTTCATCCCGCTAATCAATCTTGCATTTCTCTTGAACTCGCGGCCGCAGATTTGAGGTTGATGATTGTGCTGGAGATGATGGTAGTTTCTTGGTATTTTCACGAGTGGGGGAGTCGAATCTGCCATTTCAAGTCCTAAGCTTAACATGGGCTCAAAAAGACCCAGATGATCATAATTCCTCTCTGGGTGGAAGAAGCCATTTTCATGGCTTAAATCACTCCCGCTGCTTCCGGAGTCGGTGGTTGAGCTCCTGTCGCTGTAGAGTACTGCTTTTCTTGTACTTCCATCACAGCTGATCACTCTCTTAGCTTCAAAATCAGAAGCAGAAGGAGGGCTGATTTGTAAGGAGAGGTCAGGCAAGGGTGATGGAGGTATCATTATAGGGTTTGAGCCGAACAACATGAAGGCGGTGGAGATCTGGCTTAGGTAAAGAGCCACTAGTTCTTATATTGGTGAAACAATAAAGGAGAGAGAATGAGAGAGTTTGGGGGTGTGAAGAGAAGAGGATCCAGCAGGAATAAACAGATAAGGAAATAGAAAGCAAGATCGAGAGCTGGAAAGGAAGGCTATGAGAGTAGTGATTATATCATGAGTGCCTCATCATGATATATGTGCATTTTTGCGTTGTGTATCTAGGGGAGAGAAGATCAGGAGGGTAATAGGCTTTTTAGTAGGATCCTGGTAGGGTGGATGAAGAGAAAAATATTTGCAGAGACGGGAAAATAGCAGAGACTACTAGTCAGAGACTCAGATTAAAAAAAAAAATGCAGCAAAAGAGACTAGAGAGAGGAAACAGAGTTTCTTTGAACGAAGGTCTGAAGGGAAAAGTTAGAAGTTAGTGAAAAGGGGAAGCTGTGCATTGATGGGTGCAGAGGAATCAAAGACCTTTCCACAGAGAGAGAGAGAGAGAGAGAGAGATTTCCGTTTCTTTCCTTGCCTATCTTTGTAATAGAAGAATGCAAACAACATAATGGTGGTTTCTGCGGGTAATGCTAATTGGGACTCGAGAAAAAAATGGCTACAGTTATATGGAATAATGGACTCTCTCTCTCTCTCTCTCTCTCTCTCTCTCTCTACGTTGATGGATCGCGACCCATTTAAATTCCTCTCTCTTTTTTTTGTTCCTTTCTCTATTTTATGATTTATTTCTTGAAATTAAGCTTTTAATTATTATAAATCGAATATTCCCATTTATTTTCATTCACGAGGATTGACTGCAGGCAGCCAAAATATCCCTGTTCAAAGCTGCCCTATATAGTCATGGATTTCGTTTCTTGCTAGCTAGCTTGACCTAGCTGCATGAATGAAACTAATTAAATGCCATGAAAGCCATATAATTAGTCTTAATCGTATTATTTATGTTTAAAGTTTAGCGCCTCGTGATGATATGGTGGGAGTTTTTTTGAGCTTAAGAAACATTATTTCGCACACTGATGTGAAATCTTGAATTTACTATAATTATATACCCTGATCTCCTTCTTTATTTCCCATTAAACAAAATTATATAAATTTTTTTTTCTCGAGTGACTAGGTCTGTTTGGATAGTGAAATGAGATAGAAGTTAAATAAAATATTATTAGAATATTATTTTTATTCACTACAAGAAAAATAGATTTTTGTGATCAATTATTGCAATCAAAAGATTATTTACAACTAATTTTAGTTACAAATAGTTATTTTTCTAGAATTAACTGGTCGCAAATAAGTAATTTTCTTGTAGTGAATTTTTATAATTTTAAAAAGTTGAATTAATGTTTATTATATTTTATTTAGAAGTTTGATAAAGTTGTAATGATTAAAATGAGATAATTGAGATATTTTCACCATCCAAACTAGACCTAAATTATTGTCTTAAAAGAAAAATATTAGATGTAGTTTTTAGTTAGGAGGCAAGTCTCGTATATTCTTTTTAAAAAATGTTTGAGTCTTTATTAAAATAATATTTTTTATGTGAATTTTATATTTAACATAAAATTTACACACTTTTAAAGTTTTAAAAGTATAAATATCATTTCTAAATTAATATAAATAGGAATCTTGGTTTTCAGTCAAACCCCTAATTCTCTAGCAAACCGACGTTTGCTAGCTCTAGGCTATTTGCTCTTATATTTTCTGTTCCTATTCTTTTAATATTATTACATGAGCAGGTCAGAGGATGCAGAAAGTCTTGACTTGCCAATAAATATCGAGCTGTACACGTGCGAGCCCAAACGAGAGAGATATTTTATAATGAGCTAAGGGAGATCAGGAAATGAAAGGAAACGAAGGAATATGGAGAATGCAGAGATGCATTTTCTAGACCCGCTTGAGATATAGATGCCCGTCGACACCACGGTCGAAGACATGAGAGTCTGAGACCCACATGCAACCCCTCTCTGACATTTTCCCATTTCATTGTTTTAGATAACCCTATATGTCTCACGCGCTTTAATACATAAAAGCGAGAAGAAATTAGCTAAAAATTTTATCAAACGCTGCAGATTTGGAGAATGAGATGAGAATTTTAATTTTAAATGAGAGTTTAAAATATTATTTTTTAATATTATTATTATTTTGTAATTTGAAAAAGTTGAATTGAGATTTAAAAAAGTTAAATTATTTATTATATAATTTTGTGTGAGAATTTGAAAAAATTATAATGATGAGATAAGATGAAAATTTAGTATCTTGTCTTTGCCCCAAACCTATCGTACATCTTGCGTATTTCATTTAAAAAATAAATTTTCTTATAAATGTTGGATCAATGGGGCCCACATTACTTATCGTATGACAAGGATCAGGAAAAATATTGGTCTGTATATGAGGAAGGGTGTTGAGAAAAAGATTATGTTTGGGAGATGAGATGAGAATTTTGTGTTTTGTTTTAAAGTTTAAAATATTATTTTTTAGTTTGAAAATTTGAAAAAGTTAAATTGGAATTTGAAAAAGTTGTATTGGGATTTGAAAAAGTTGAATTGTTTATTATATTTTATATAGGAATTTGAAAAGTTGTAATGATGAGATGAGATGAGATGAAAATTTTGAATAAGATGAAACATCCAAACATAATCGTCTACATACAATCCCCAAATGAGGACTGTTCATGCAAGCTCTTATAGTTACATTTAAAAAAAATTAAAATTACAATAATATCTTTTTAAAATGATATTTTTTTTTTCTTTTTATTCTCATTCATCAATGAGACTGCAGTCCCCCATTTAGGATTGTAAATACAATTTCTCTTTGAGAAATAATCTCATATTGCCTATGGATAAGATATTAGCTAGACACGTTTATAATAAATGAACAATATTCTCTTATAGAACCGATTTTATGAGATAATTAAGCTCATAAATTTCTTTCAAAAGAGAGGGTTAAGTTTTCAACATCTAGTGTTTGTCTACAACCTATATATGTTGTCTTCCTACTCCCCAATATTCCCTCCCTCCACAGCAGTGTCGAATTATTCCTGATTCGTCTCTACTTACTAACCCATGTGTCGAGCCCCACGTACCCACTTACGTGCGTGGAAACCCTCGATTCTCAATGAATTGAATTGAATTGAAAGATCATCACCATATTCCCCGGCGTCAACATGGTTCCCATCACGTGATCAGTCGCATGGACTGGACGTGATCTTGTCTGGGTTTTAGTCTCTTTCTTTGTTCGCTTCCTTTGTTCTTATTATTTTGATCTCTCACCTCTCCGTATCATATGCTGCATCCTTCTGTTTATTGTAATATATATATATATATATATATAAATATATATATATAATATTGCTCGCAACCCCACGCCTTAATTTGCTCATTGTTTATTTATTATTCCCTTGAGTTGTTTATATATATGCCGATTACAAGCAAGAACAAGATGAGTAGACAATGCTAATAA
The DNA here is from genome assembly GCA_003123785.1 of Pterocarya stenoptera. Lineage (NCBI taxonomy): Eukaryota > Viridiplantae > Streptophyta > Magnoliopsida > Fagales > Juglandaceae > Pterocarya > Pterocarya stenoptera. The sequence goes on along the minus strand of QEOT01007332.1, from coordinate 40,131 downwards.
TCTTGTGTTTTTTGGTTAAATATATATAGTTTCCGAAGCTGCGGTCAGCGCCTGATGCGCTCTAGATTCTCCGGGAAATGGAAATATTGCTAGCTAATCGGTTCATCTGTGTGTGTGTGTCTCTCTCTCTCTCTCTCTCTCTCTCTCT